>JAQZBX010012975.1:0-40471 GCA_029593785.1 Cabassous unicinctus
AAGCAAGCAGAAAGAAAGAAATAATAAAGATTAGAGCAGAAATAAATGAAAATGAGAACAGAAAAACAATAGAGAAAATCAACAAAACCAAAAGCTGGTTCTTTGAGAAGATCAATAAAATTGACAAACCCCTCGCTAGACTAACAAAGAAAAAAAGAGAGAAGATGCAAATAAATACAATCAGAAATGAAAGGGGGGATGTTACAAATGACCTCACAGAAATAAAAAGAATCATAAGAGGATATTATGAGAAATTATATGCCAACAAACTAGACAACTTAGATGAAATGGAAAATTTGTAGAAACGCACAACCAACCTACACTGACACTACAAGAAATACAAGAACTTAAACCAATCACAATTAAGGAGATTGAATCCGTCATCAAAAACCTCCCAGCAAAGAAAAGTCCAGGACCAGATGGCTTCACAGGTGAATTCTACAGAGCATTTCAAAAAGAATTAACACTAATCCTATTTAAACTCTTTCAAAAAATTGAAGAGGAGGGAAAATTACCCAACACATTTTATGAAGCCAACATCACCCTAATACCAAAGTCAGATAAAGGTTCTACAAAAAAAGAAAATTACAGACCAATCTCTCTAATGAACATAGATGGAAAAATTCTCAACAAAATACTTGCAAATCGAATCCAACAGCATATCAAAAGACTTATACATTACAACCAAGTGGGATTTATTCCTGGTATGCAAGGCTGGTTCAACATAAGAAAATCAATCAATGTAATATACCACATTAACAAATTGAAGGAAAAAAAACCACATGATCATCTCAATAGATGCAGAAAAGGCATTTCACAAAATCCAGCATCTTTTGATAAAAACACTTCAAAAAATAGGAATAAAAGGAAAATTTCCTCAATATGATAAAAGGCATATATGAAAAACCCACAGCCAACATCATACTCAATGGGGAAAGGTTGAAAGCTTTCCCTCTAAGATCGGGAACAAGACAAGGATGCCCACTGTCACCATTGTTATTCAACATTGTACTAGAAGTTCTAGTTAGGGCAATTAGACAAGGGGAAAAAAAATTAAAGGCATCCAAATAGGAAAAGAGGAAGTAAAACTCTCACTGTTTGCGGATGACATGATCCTGTACTTAGAAAATCCTGAAGTATCCACAACAAAGCTACTTGAACTAATAAATGAGTTCAGCAAAGTGGCAGGATACAAGATCAACACACAAAAATCAGTAATGGTTTTACTGAACAACCTGAGGGGGAAATCAGGGGGAAAATTCCATTTTCAATAGCAACAAAAAGACTCATATACCTAGGAGTTAATTTAACCAAAGAAGTACAGGACCTATATGCAGAAAAGTACAAAACAATGCTAAAAGAAATTAAAAAAGATTTAGCTAAACAAACGGAAAGACATTCCGTGTTCATGGATCAGTGAACTAGAATTGAGAACCCAGAAATAAACCCTCACCTATACAGTCAACTGGTTTTTGACAAACCTACCAAGCCCACGCTAATGGGAAAAAACAGTCTCTTCAACAAATGGTGTTGGGAGAACTGGATATCTATAACCAAAAGAATGAAAGAGGACCCCTGTCTCACCCCCTATACAAGAATCAACTCAAAATGGATCAAAGATCTAAATATAAAAGCCAGGACCATAAAACTACTAGAAGAAAATGTAGGGAAACATCTTCAAGACCTTGTAGTAGGTGGTGGTTTCTTGGACCTTACACCCAAAGCACGTGCAACAAAAGAAAAAATAGATAAATGGGACCGCCTCAAAATTATGCTTTTGCACCTCACAGGACTTTGTCAAAAGGGTGAAAAGGCAGCCAACTCAATGGGAAAAAATATTTGGAAATCACATATCTGATAAGGGCTTAATATCCAGGATATATAAAGAGATGTTACAACTCAACAATAAAAAGACAAATGACCCAATTAAAAAATGGGCAAAAGACTTGAATAGACATTTCTCCAAAGAAGAAATACAAATGGCAAAAAAAAAACACATGAAGAAATGCTCAACATCATTCATGATCAGGGAAATGCAAATCAAAACTACAATGAGATATCATTTCACACCTATCAGAATGGCCACTATTAAAAAGACAGAGAACTACAAGTGCTGGAGAGGATGTGGAGAGACAGGAACACTTCTTCACTGTTGGTGAGAATGCAGAATGGTACAGCCACTGTGGAGGACTGTTTGACAGTTCCTAAAGAAATTGAATATAGACTTGCCACGTGACCCGGCAATACCACTACTGGGTATACAGTCAGAACTGAGAGCAGTGACACAAACAGACATCTGCACACCGATGTTCATAGCGACATTATTCACCATTGCCAAAAGCTGGAAACAACCCAGGTGTCCATCAACAGACGAATGGATAAACAAACTGTGGTCTACTCACATGATGGAATATTATGCAGCTGTAAGAAGAAATGAAGTGTAAAGCATACGACAACATGGATGAACCTGGAGGACATTATGTTGAGCGAAGCAAGCCAGACACAAAAGGACAAATACTGTATGAATGCGTTACTATGAACCAAATATATTGTGTAACATATTGTTTGATTCAAAAAAAAATTTATATGTATCCATTACATTTAATTGAGAAATGCATATATTCATTCATCTATGTTTACTCTTTAGTTTTTTGTTTACATTTTCAATTATTAAATGTACAAAACAAAGTAAAAAAAAAGTAAACATATGCATTACCCTCAAAAGTTTATGCCAGTACCTCACTATTTCGATTACAGTATCTTTACAACAAATCTTGAAATCAGGGCATGCTAGCCCTCCAGCTTTGTTCTTTTTCAAAGTGATTTTGGCTATTCTAGGTCCTTTGTAATTCCACATAAATTTTAGAATTTTAGAAAATTTAATTCATCAATTTCTACAAAAAATCCTGCTGGGATTTTGACTGGGATTGCAGTGAATGTATAGACTAATTTGGAAAGAACTGGCATCTTAACTATACTGAGTCTCCCAACTCATAAACACAATACATCTCTACATTTATTTAGATGTTCTTTCATTTTTCTAAGCAATGTGTTATGGTTTTCAGTATATAGTTCACATCTTGTCAGATTTATCCCTAAGTATTTCATATTTATATGCTACTGTAAAATATGCTATGTAAATTACGAAGGGCATTATTTTTTTCAATTTCTGATTCTTTGTTGCCAGAAATAAAACAGATTTTTGTGTATTGATCTTGGCTCCTACAACATGGTTGAACTCACTTATTATTTCTAGTAGTTTTTTTGTGGATGCCACTGGATGTTCTACATAGACAATCATGTCATCTGTGAATAAAGAGTTTTACTCCTTCCTTTCCAATCTGCGTAATTTTTTTATTTCTCTTGCCTGATTGCACTGTTCAGAATAATGTCCAGAATGATGATGAATGGAAGCTGTTGAAAGTAGACGTCCCTGTCATGTTCCTGATCTTAGGGGGCTAAATAAACATGGAGTCTTTTTAAGTGTTATATATGATGTTAGCTGCAGGTGTTTTCATAGATGTCCCTCAGCAGGTTGATAAAGTTCCCTTCACCTAATTGTCAGAGTGCTTTTATAGGGAATGGATGTTGGATTTTTCTCAAGTACTTTTTCCGCATCTACTGAGATGGTAAGATTTTTCTTTTTCAATTTGTTAATATGGTACATTATATTGACTGATATTCAAATGTTAAACCAAACCAATCCTGCATTTCTAAGATAAATACCACCTGGTATTATTCTTTTACTATATGGTTAGACTGAATTTGCTACAATTTGTTTCGAATTTTTGCCTCTATGTTCATGAGGGATATTGTCTGTTGATTTTCTTATGTTGCCTTTGTTTTGTTTTTGTATCAGGGTAATGCTGGCTTCATAGGATGACCAGGAGAACAGTACCTCTTCAATGTTCTGGGAAAGTTCATGTACAGTTGGTATTATTCCTTCTTAAATGTTTGGTAGAATTCACCACTAAAGACATCTGGGCCTGGAGGTTTTTTTAATGGAAGATTTTAAACTAAAAAAAAAAGATGAATTCCCTTAATAGATATTGGGCTGCTCAGGTCACCCGCTTCTTCTTGATTGAGCTTTAAGTTTGTGTCTTTCAAGGGATTTGTCCATTTCCTCTAAATTGTTGGATTTGCTTAAAGCCATTCATAGTATATCCTTATTATCCTTTCATATCTGTATAATCTGTGGTGATGTCACCTCTCTCATTCCTGATATTGGTAATGCGTCTTCTCCCTTTTTTCCCCGATCAGCCTGTCTATGGGTTTATCGATCTTATTGATCTTCTCAAATAACCAGGTTGTGGCTATACTTACTTTTTCTATTGTTTGTCTGTTTCCTATTTCATTGATTTCTACTTTTTATTATTTCCTTTCTTTTGCTTACTTTGGGTTTAATTTTGCTCTACTTTTCCTAGCCTCTTAAGGTAGATGCTGAGGTTACTGATATAAGATCTTCCTTCTTTTCTAATATAGGCATCTGTAATATAAAGTCCCTCCTCGGGAAGCAGGTGTGGCTCAGTGGATAGAGCCCCCGTTTACCATATGGGAGGCCCGGGTTCGTGTCCCGAGGCCTCCTTGTGAGGGCACGCCGGCCTGAGCGGTGTGGTGGGCTGATGCAGCAACCTCACGGCAGGAAGCGGGTGTGGCGCAATGGATAGAGCACCCGTTTACCACGTGAGACGCCCTGGGTTCGCTTCCCGGCGCCTCTTTGTGAGGGCAGGCTGGCTCGCGCAGCACCGTGGGCTGATGCGGCAAGACCTCACAGCAAGGTGGAGAGAAGACACGCAGCGAATGGACACAGCAACACAAGCAGCAAGGGGGGGATAAATAAATAAAATAAATAAATCTTAAAAAAAAAAAATTAATGAGTAGCTGTGAGGAGATAATTTAAGATTATGCAAATACCTTGTTTCTCATACTTTTGCCTGCTAATTTATCTATCAATGATGCAGGTTTCATTTGACTTAGAAAAATAAAGAAAAGCAACAATGGCTACACTCAATTAAAATGTGTATGTGGTGAACTGCCTACACATTTTTTCATGATCTGTCCTTGACAACTTTTCAAGGTTCATTTGTTGTCACTACCTGGGCACACCCTGAGCTCCAAAGGTATCATTACCTGGAGAGCCCCAAACCACCCATGATCCTGCACTCGTACTGGGTCCTCTGTCTGGAATGCACGGCCCCCGTCCTTCTCTGCCTGACCCCCACGTGACTCTGCATGCACACTGTCATCCATTCTTCAGTCAACACTGCCCCTCTACCTTGGCCCAGGTCAGGTAGTTAGTTGCTGCCTTTACCAGGTCCCATGTATGTATGAGCATGTCACAGGATTTGTTAGACTGCATTGTGTGATTAGCTTGCATGCTTGTGTCTTCAGTAGCTATTCCTTCATCTTATTTATGCTACTTATGAAGATATACTGGAAAGCTTTTACATTATATGTGAGGTATATATTGGATCTCTTTAATACAACACATTGATATCAGGAGGCTGCATGCAAATTTACAGCTGAGAAGAGCTGCTAGTTACTTCAGTGAAAGAAAAGTTGTCCAGAGGATATTATGGGAGATGAATAGAGGAGAGAAACTTAGCAGTAAAGACTGGAAAGAAACCTAAAGTGGACTAGCTATTGGCTAATGGGAAAGAGAGGTCACTGATTTATTTAGAAGGTAGTAGAAAGCTGGGATAGGACAGGGAAAGTAGAAATTCAACATTATGAATTGTTTTTGCTGAGGAAAAATGGATAATATAAAGTGGAAATGGGGACAGAAAATATTTATGATTATAAAGGTAATGAATGTTCGATTTAGAAAATCTGAAATATACAGATGACATAAAGGAGAAAACAGAAATCACACGTACTTGTAGCACCCAGAGTTAGCCACTGACGGCTTCAGTGCACGCCTGTCCCTGCTACATACAGGCAGCACTCACGCTGCAGGGCAGTGCAAGGCCATAAAAATGACCACACAAACTGACACCATACAAAACAATCTTAAAAATGAATAGGAAAATACAATTGCTCTGCTACCTTTAAACGTCTTCGCCAAAACATTAAAAACACTCTTGCTGCCGGTTATAATTATATAGAGAAATGAAAAAATAGGAAAACAATTTATTTAGTATACTGTAATTTAAAACAATAGAAACATTGAAAATTAAAACTTGATAAAAAACTTATCAAGGTAAGCGGATGTGGCTCAAGTGATTGGGCTCCTGTCTACCACATAGGAGGTCCAGGGTTCAATTCCCATGACCTCCTGGTGAAGGCAAGCTGGCCCAAGCAGAGTGCTGGCCCGCGAAGAGTGCTGGCGCAGCAAGATGACACAAGAAAAAGAAACAGAGGAGAGATGCAGCAGACCAGGGAGCTGAGGTGGCGCAAGAGACTGAGCGCCTCTCCCACTCCAGAAGGTCCCAGGATCAGTTCCTGGTGCCGCCTAAAGAGAAGACAAGCAGACACAGAGGAACACACAGCAAAATGGAGAGAGAGAGCAGACAATGGGGGAGGGGAATAAGTAAATCTTTAAAATAAGCAAACAAAAAGAGCTTATCAATAGCAGTTTGAACAGCGCTTGGCGTTTTCTTCTCGTCACATAACTCTTGCTATGGGGAGAGCACCTTCTCTATGCCTTGGTGAACTGCCACACTCCTTTGCGAGTTTGGATCAGCCTCCAACACTTGTCCTTTGCACTTCCAATGTGTGAGCTATCTCTGAGAGCTCCTTTAACGTGAAGTTTTTTGCTGGTGTCACTTCTTCAACACCTTCCTCCTATTCATCACAACTTTCTTCATCTATGTTGATAAGTTCACCTTCACTAAATTCCAGGGCTATGTAGCTAGAGCCTCCAGGGTGGCAGTGTCAACTTTCCCGTGGTCAGCTACTTCTTCCATTAACTCCATTTACGCTGAATTTAAGTTTCACTTCCAGAATTGTCGCTTTTCATTTCCGAGCACTTTCACCTTTGTTGGCTAATTCTCTCTTTTGAGCAAAGTTTTTGTATAATGTAAGGTAGGTTTATCACAACTACAGCTTTGCAGTCTGTATGTGAAATGAGTGACAGACTGCAGGCAGACTGTGAAAGAAGTGACATGTTTGGTCATTGATCATGATGCACGCCTGTTTTTGACAGAGTGACCTGTGGACTGAAGAACTAGCAGCAGAGTTTGTATTCTAGGCAAGTACTCATAGCTAATATGCCACAGTAGCTGAAATTTGGATCATGTTGTTGGGACACAAGTGTCATTTAAACAAAACTCTTGTACCTCAGAACCATGAAAAGGGCTGCCTCGTGGATGTGCACATCAGGATATGTAGTGATTACTATGTGATGCTAAGTCAGAACACATATTTATGCTCAAACTGCACGTATCAAATGTGCAATAGGTTTTTATTTTCTAATACATTTTTTAAAATTAGCATCAAATTAGTTACAAAGATTTCCCCATACTGTTAAACATGTTTGGGAAGTATAACATTTAATAACATCAAAGAATCCCACCCTAAGAATGGAATTTAATTAATTTCCAATTCAGCAACAAATACATCATCTTTTTGATATCAAAAATGTTGTGAAAATTATCTGTGTACACAAATAATTCTGTACTTCTGACAATTTCCTTTGCATAATTTTTTGACAAGTGGAATGACTACATTGAAGGGTGTAAATAATTTTAAGGGTTATGATATATACTAATTTATCCTTGAATTTACCAATCTTTATTTTCAATTAGTTTCCAAATTTAAAGAATGGATAAGTAAAAACTTGAATTTCATTTTTTGACTTTCTTTAATACCAGTGAACTTAAATGTGGTTTGTGAAATTAACTTTGAGTATTTGTATTTTTGCTGTGTGAATTTCCTGATCAAGTCCTCGGCCCAGTGTGCTCTTGAGGTATCTATTTCTACATGATTTACGTGATCTTTTTATGTACATCACCCCCCTTGAGACACTATGTCTCATAAATTTGTTAAACATTTTAGAACTCCAAAAATCATGGGTTATTATCTTCCCATCTATATCTTACATGATCAGAGAGTTGTATAAAAATGAAGTCATACTAAAATTCTGATGTGTTTTTACTTGGCTCTTATATCTGGCTATAAGAGCCTAATTATAAGGCTCAATTTCCTCCTTGATTCACGTAAAAACATGAACATTAATTGTGAAAGAATGCTGTTATCCTCTGTTTTCAAATCAAGGCCAGTGTACTGGAACAGGGAATAAAGTACACCCTAAAAGAAGCTTTGAATTAACTAGACTTTGCCTTTGGCATGACCCACATTTCACAGATCCACATTCAACTCTCTTCTAATTCCCCCATCTCCGCTCTTTCCTCTATCAGTTTCTGCTACTGCCCTAGGCTTCTTTTGCTAGTGAACTAATTCATATTAAATCATTACTAATTGAAAGAGGGCTTGGAACAGGACATTGGGAACTTTGGAATTTGGGTCCCCCAAAGGGGGAGAGGGAAGTTCTGGAGAAGCTGCTCCCTGGCACTTCTCATGTCCCACCACATCAGTGAGGGGCTACCTACTCAGTCTAGAGCGAGGCAGCCTTGGCAGAGAGCAGAGGTTAGTACCAAAACGCTATTTTAGAAAAGCACATTGCTACAGTACAACCAGCTCAAGATAAAGATGTGGGAAGTCATGGGAGAACAGAGCTACAGCTCTGGGACCTTCCTTACCCAAAGCTCTCCAAGTCAGCACCCCGGGGACCTCCTTAGAAAAGGGCGAGGACGCCGTGGCATCTGTTTGGACTGTTTGGGCTTCCTGCTCAGCCCTGCTGCTGGGACAGGAGGCCAGGTTTCTCTGTACTGCAGCTATGGCCTGGGCAATGCACGCTTCCCTTTTGTATCCTTTCTTGTCCATCAAAGGTGGGGTGTGGGTTGTTTGGGGAATACAGGCTGCCCAAAGGAGGTCAGGTCAAACTCTGGCAAGAAGAGGGCAACACTAAAGAAGAAACCAGAGGATGGGATTTTGAAACAAACATGACACGACCACTTCCAAGGAAGTTGCCCTGGGGTGCAGGCCAACTGACTGGGTAAATCTGAAAGTGAATCCTTGTCTTGACGGACCTGGTCTATTTTCAGTTTCACTGAGGAAAGTTAGAAAATACACTATATTTTCTAGTCCTCTTTCCTTCCTTTCCTACGCAAATGTTAACTGAACCACTACTGAGTACCTGGCCTGGAAGTGAAGCAAATAGAAACGGCTCCTGCCTACCTAGGGCTTACTGTCTAAAGCAGGGCTTATCCTTTTTTGTTCGACTGTCCCCTTTGCCAGTCAGGTGAAATGAATATTACTGTAATTTATTTATTGCATACATTCATAAGTGAAGGAAATGTTAGATTTCAGTTAGAGGTCAGAGAAAATAAAGATAATACGTTGATCTTTTCAATTCAAGCTCATGGACCCCTGGTTAAGAACCCCTGGTCTAGGGGGACAGACAGAGACATCAATAATCTATTTCAGGGCTGTGTAACACATTGTGTAGCACGTGTTAGAACCTGTGATGGGGAGATGCTGGATGGACCCCAGAAAATCACCTTCAAAAGCCCATGCATTCTTTGGGTGTGAACCTACTGAACACAGGGCCTGTGGGGCAGGTCACTTCAGGAAGGCGTGGGTAACGGGGGTCTTAGTCGTCGTACTGGAGTCCTCTATAAGGGAATGAAATTCAGGCGAAGAGAGAAAGCCACAGAAGCAAGAAACTGGACGCAGTGAGACCTGCAGGAGAAGGGAGAGACCAGCAGATGCCGCCACGTGCCTTGCCATGACACAGATCGCTGGCCCCAGGTCTTCAGGAAGAAAGTGTCACCTGATGATGCCTTGATCCGGACGTTTTCATGGCCTCAGAACTGTAAGCTTGCAAGAAAATAAATCCCCACTGCAAAAGCCAACCCGTTTTTGGTATATGGCGTCTCGGCAGCTTAGCAGATTAGAACAGAGCTAAAGCAGCTGAGGGTGCTGTGGGAGCTGGGGGCAGGGGCGACCTAACCCAGTGTTGTTGAAGGGGCTTCCTGGAAGAAGTGTCTTCTAAGCCAAGACCTGAAGGCCAAGGAAGAGCCAGCAAAGTAAAATGGGAAAAGCATGTCCCAGGGAGAGGCAAGAGAAATTACGGCTCATATAAAGATCTGAAAAAAAGCTGGGCTGCAGAACATAGAACAGGACAAGGAAAATCAAGAGATGCGGCTGGGGATGTAAGAAAAGATCAGATCATACATGGTTTTGTAAACCTGTGAAGACACTGGTTTAATTTATATGGAATACCTAGAAATAGCAAATTCATAGAGACAGAAGATAGTTTAGAGGTTAGCAGGGATTGGGGAGGAGGAGGAAGGGGGAGTTTTTGCCTGGAGGGAATAGAGTTGTCTGTAAATTTTTGAAATTTTGGAATAAACTTTTTAAAGTTGGAACTTAGCCAAGAGTAGTAGAGAACCACTGAAGGGCTTTAAGTGGATGAGTGACAAGACGAATTTTGCATTTTAGAACGAGCACTCTGGCCCCACTTGGAGACTGGAGGGGCAGGACTAGGCAGAGAACGCCGTGGTCTTCCAAGAGCAAGAAGACAGCAGTGGCCTTCGTGAAGACGGCACCAGTGGGAAGGGGGGGAAAACGACAGTTTGTAACATGTGTGGGTGTTGATGCAAAGGGGTGGGAGGGTGAAGAAAAAGAAGGGGCAAGGACAGTGCCCGCATCCTTGCTGGGCAATTGAGTGCAGGCTAGTTTCATTCACTGACCAACAGAAGGCAGGAGGAGGAGCAGTTCTAAGTGTAGTTTTAACTGCTGAATCTGAAATGTTTGGGGCACATCCCATAGGCAGAGGGGTAGTGGCTAATCGGAAAGGGAGGCATCCCTAAGAAACGGGGAAGTGGCTCCTTGGAGGGGCGGACTAACAGAGCTAAGGCGCCCAGTCTCCTAGGCTTCACTTACACACGCCCCATACTCTGTGGACCGTCACCACAAAAGAACCTCTAGTCCACGGCACTGACAGTGAAGGCAGCAGGGAAGGGAAAGCGCAGGTAGGTCCAAGGCTATCACCATCTAAAGAGAAAATCTACTTAGTTATTCCTTGAGAGGAAGAAATTAGAAGATGAAAACCAGAAATTGGTTTTTCCTATACTCTGAGGGCCACAGTTCATTTCTAAAATTGGCACAGTGATTTCAGGAACATCAACTGATAAGTATCACGTTGATGGAAGCTAGCGTGTTGTTACTGGCAGCATCGTCAGCTGGTTCAGGGGACAGCTGGTCCTCTAGTGGTCCAGCACAGGGAAGCGCTTGCCTTTTGATGCAGGTGAGGACTGGGATCCTAAGCAGACTGCAGAGGAACATCTTTTCAATAATGAAGGAATGCACATGTGGTTAGTGTGGGACGGATCAGTCAGTATAAACCAAGTCTAAATACAGGCACCTTTGAAACAAAATAAGGAAAATTAAAAAAAAAACACAACGCAAATCTCTTACAAACTGGAAACACTTGTTTTAAGTGAGGGAGAAGTAGGCTGTAGCACAATTTCTTGCACTAGTTAATTATCTAGTTACAAAAGTCATTCGGGATGTACAGCCTGGCTCCTCATTTTCTCTTAAGAAATAAAATATTTAGGTCAGAATATCTTTGCTTTACCTTTTTCTTCAAGACCCACAGTCCACTTACAATATCCTATGCTAGTCATTTCTTACACTATGGTCACTAATTGAGGATTCAAAGACTCCTCTGGAATTGTACACAGAACTTTGCACATATGTGAGTCTAGACATTTTCCTGGAGAAAGCTGTAGAGGGTCTGGGCTCACCAGATTCTCTGGGCGGTCCAGACTCAACCCAGGCTGTGCCAGCCCACTCCACTATGATTCTACAGCGTACATCGTAAATACAGGTCATAAGTTATGGGTTGACAGGGTCCATGTTCTCTTAATGACAACTATGTTTACTTTCATAGAACCATACCTGCAAAGAACCTCAAAAGCTAACAAGTTCATTCCTCTGCCTTTAAGCAAAATGTCTCCAAAATCATCCAAGTCCGATGCAAACAGAAAGTCTATTTTTCCCTACAGGAAAGCAATTCCAGCTCCTCACTCTGTAACCTATTACATTTTTAACAGCCACAGTAAAATTGATCTTTAGTCTGTATGTGCTCTTGTTTGGGCCTCAGAAACATTACTGCTATCTTTCTTCACTTTATACATAGCTATAAACGAGGCTAATCTTTCCCAGAGAAGACATATGGCAATGCGCTTGCCACAGGTCATTCTTAAACCCAATGGCTGCAGGGATAAGTGTGTATATGCACAATACGGCTCACACATGTCTGGGCGATATACTAGAGCCCGAGTGTGATCGAGTTGGGACCAGGAGTTCATTGTCCCAAAGGGCCGAGCCAAAACCTCTTGGCGGGTGATTTTACCCAGGGCACCCACCTGAATGCTAGGGCAGCAGCACAGTGAGGCCCCGGGGCGTGGGGAGGGACGGAGGAGAGGCTGCTCCCAGGGTAAAGCATTGGCAGCGTCAGGGAAATATGGCTCATGATTTTACATGAAAACAATCAAGAGAACCTAGAAGACAACCTGGAAAAAGCATGGGGGACAAGAAGGGGCCTCGCGGACAATCTGTAAACAGGAGCAAGAAACGCCTGTAAGGAAGAATCCTGAGCTTACGGCGGGTGGTATCTCAGGGAGGCTCCTCACTGAAGGCAGGAGCCACTATTCCAAAGATCAGGCGCTGAGGAGGATGAGGCCAACAGTCAAAGGGAAGATGACGTGTTGTGGGAGGGGAAGTTCTACAGAAACGACGGAGACCTGCCGCAGTCTAAAAAGGGCATTCACTTATGGAATGCGCCAGCACCACGCTAGGCTCCTTCCACACATCATCTCACTGAATCTTCCCCGGCCCCGGCCCAGAGACCTCATGTGCCGCATCCGAGATCACACAGGTGAGGCAGCAGTAGAGCCAGACCTCACTTCACTGAGTTCTGACCCCAAGCCCAGGGTTCCCTCACCCACTCAACAACTCTGGCCTGGAAACCTACCTATTCCAAAGTGAGTAGGGGCCTTAAAGGATAATGCCATGCATAGAAAAGGGCTACATGAATCTCAGGAACTATTTGCAATTCAGATCATTAAGTTGTCATATAGCCCTACGCTAAGGTTGAGCCAAACAAAATGACCATTTCTGTGGGTCTCAGAGAGTTGAGTATTGGTGGTTTCACTTGGTTCAACGTAACTTAAAGGTACTCAGACGAGAGGGGGAAAAGTGTCCTTGCCAGCCCCAAATCTTGGGCCCACTCAGGGCCCTGTTGCGTTGACATCATGGAAGGGAGGAAAAGAATGATGGAGGAAGAAAGCATAAAGATGTCTCAATGGACATCTAAATGCAAACTCATCAAATAAAGACAACAAGACCATTTCACATTTTATGCTCTAAGCTGACCTCCTTCCCCATCAGCAGAATTCCTGAAGTTGGCCTGCTGGTGACACCTTCTGATGTGTACATTTGTAGGCATCTACTGTGCCCTGTTTAACAAGCCACCTGCTCCAAGCTCCTGGGTCTCTGCTCTTCATCTGCTTCAAAACCCTCAGAATCAAGTCTGCATCTCCAGTTTCAGCCACTGCTCCACCCCAGAGATTTTTCATGAATGGCATCTTATGGTGGTTTGATCAGCTGGAACAGATGCCTGTTCAACAAAGCATCCTGAAGAGGCAGATTCCTCCAAGAGGGTAGATGGGCTGTCTACTCCCTTCCCTCTGAGATTTAGGTCTGATTGCTCAAATGCAGCAATTAAACAGTACAAACGGGGCAGCTGTTGCATAAGTGTAAGCAAACCGAAGTTTATCAAAGCCACTCCGTGCTGCTGTTCCCAGCATTTTGGAGCCATATCGTAATCAATTATATCTCCTAATTAAGCCTGCTAAGGAACTGGGTATAACTATATAAAGGGGAAGAGTAAAGTAATTCCTTTTATCCTTCCTAAAAGGAAACTATTCTGTGAAGTCTACAAACAATTTCTTTTTTCATTTATGTGGTTGTCATTGTTTTTGCTTTGGGGACAAAGGCAAAAAGTAACCTCTATTTAGAACATCTCCTAAACCATGGGAAATGTGCCTGGAGAGGACTCTGCTTTTTAACTAGGAAATACCTTATATTCATGAAAAACCCCAAAACTTTAAAAATCACAATGGCTTTTTAATCAAACATATTCTCTTACAGCAAAAGTATTTCAAAACATGTAATAAGTTAAGAGCTTATCATGGGAGAAGTTAATCCAGAGAGGCCAAGTGG
Source organism: Cabassous unicinctus (assembly GCA_029593785.1). Classification (NCBI taxonomy): domain Eukaryota; kingdom Metazoa; phylum Chordata; class Mammalia; order Cingulata; family Chlamyphoridae; genus Cabassous; species Cabassous unicinctus. The sequence goes on from JAQZBX010012975.1 coordinate 14,293, forward strand.
AATCGTGGCAGGGAAAATGTGTACCTGGGGTCAGCCTGCTGGCCCGCCTCATCTGGATGGCTAACCTCACCATGTGTCAGGGCCTGGGCCGTGGAGAAGGTAAGACAAAACGAAACCAAAGGCAAAGCACCAAGAGCAGAGCCCAGTCGCCCCAGCTCTGGTAACAGTGGTTCATACTGCATCACTTGCTGTACGGCTGCAGTTACTGAGCTCTCGCCTTCCTGATACAGGCATGATCATCAGCTCCACTTGGCCGACGAGGAAGCTGACATGGAAACATTAAGCACCTTGCCAAGGGCACACAGCTGGTAAGCGGCTGAGCTGGGCTGAGCCCATGACCTTGATGCCTTTGCAACACACCTCTCGCCTGTCTTAAGCTATTTGTTTTTAACCTGTTTTTTGCTCTAAATATAATTTTTGTCCTAGGCCTCGCCTACTGTGTCAGTGTCGTGCCTTTACTTACATACGCCCCTGAAGGGTATGTGGTTCGCCTTTCCACCTGTTCGCTGCCCACGGTCTGAGCGAGCTGGCCGGCACTCAGCCCTCCCACTCTGAGCCGGGCGCCGTGTTGCCATTTTCCCTGCGGCTCAGTGCAGAGCTCTGAGCAGACCCCCTCGCTGTCAGGGGCGCGCCCGCTTCCTTGGGGGCTGGGGCTGTTTCCTCACCTCATGGGAGCCCCCTGGCCACTCTCTGGTGACTGTTTTAACTACTTCCTGAGCACCACTATTTAATATAACTCAGTGCTGATTTTTGCCTTCTTGTTCTTCCTCCTTTATTTTTACCAAATTTTTACCTTTGTTTTTGCTGAATACAATTTTATGAAATTATATATCCAAATCGCATTTGCGCTCCTCTTAGCCACAAGGAGGAAAAGATACTTCCTAGCAGCCTTTACGGAACTGAACGGCTGTTTCTTTGCAATGAAGAGTAGGGACCAAAAATGTTACCTGCTCCCCAGTCCCTGGACCCACACGTCTGGAGAGGTTTCCATGAGGTTTCCTGGAATTTCATCAACTGATCTCTGGCTGGCTGCTCTGTCCAGGGGCGGGATTCGTGTGTCTATTCTTTGGGTTCACTTTAAGAGGGGTTAGAACTGTAGAGTTGGTCCAAACGCTAAGTTTTGCATAGTCAGTGGTCCTTAACTGTTTTTATTTTCATTTCTTTCATCCCGTTTCTGTGGAGATTGGGGGGACATGTTCGAAGCCTTTCTCTGTGCTTCTGCATTTCTGGGGAGTCCTACCAAGGTTAACCCTAAAATATCTTTTAGAAAGTGAATTGATTCTCATAATGAAGTTCTTCCTTCTTAGAATTCATTTGTTGAAATTTTCACCTCATATTCATTAAGAAAGTAATTGGATTTGAGATTTTTCCTTACCTAAATAGTCATTTATAGAAATGATAGCCTTCTGGTTTTAAAATAAAGTAGAAATTTATTATTTCCAGGCCAAATAATTTTCTGAAATGTCTTTTGGTTCCAGTTTTGAAAGGAATTAAAATCTATCATAAAAACTCAAGAGATCACAAAATTCGTATAAAATTACTTGAACCTCAGCAATTTTCTGAAAGACACACAAGCATGTGAGTTCTTACCAGTGGAACGAGCAGGCTAATGAGGTCTGCAAGAGGTTTGCTGAGCAGCAGCAGGTCTTCCGCAGCCTGAGTGTCCCCGCCCGAGACAGACTTCTGTGCCTTGAACAAGGGAAAAGAAAGGGAAGGTAGCCTGATTAGGCCGCTTGGCTGCAGGAGACAGGGCCACTAAGCAGGTGAAGGGGGCTAAGGAAGCATCTTCCTCGGTCGTCCTGAGTGTGGGACAGACGGAGGCCCTAAAGAGAAGGCAAGCTTTGTGATAACAAGAGCAAGCGCACACACCCTGCCACGGCCACCAGCTCGAGCTCCAGAAGCCAACCTGGGCGGCTCAGAGATCAAGCAGTAACTGGGACCCTCGATGGAGGGAGGAGTGATGCTTGTGTTTGTCGTCCTGGGTGGGTAAGCACCCATATTTCAGATGAGAACACTGAAATTTAGAGAAGCTATATAGTTTAAGTCCCACAGACAATGGGTGGCAATGCTTTCTGACTCACACCTGCTGCTCTCCTCTGGGACGCACACCAAAAGCAGGCTGCGCTGCTCTCCTCCTCTGTGCGCGCTGGTCCTCAGACCGCACCCAGCTTGTCCCACACATCACTGGGGGACAGATTCCTCAGGAAGTGCGTGCTTACACAGCAGGAAAACGAGAACTGCAGACACGGTCTTTCTATTAAGTGTCTTTGCTGCCGGGAATTTCATAGAAATGTCTATCCCAGAAGAGATTTCTATTATGGAAACAAATAATAATATATCGAAAAAAGGTACCAAGTGTTTATTGTGTTTGCTCTCGTATGCACACATTCCATTCACATTCTGCCACTGGGAAGAAACAAAATCACATTTGAGCCATGAACTTGGCCAGAGCCATTACAGCCAGTGGTAGGATTCCCCACCTCGCGCCACGAACCTGACTTCCAGGGTCCTTTTCACGAATGCCAAGTTTCCTTCCGCAATACGGGACAATTTTAGGTGCCTTCCTTTGGTTCAGAAGGACCTGACTGAAAATCAGACACCTGTCTTTAATAGCCACACCTCTGTACAGCTAAGGCAAACAGCAACCAGCTTGGAGCTCCCCACCCCAGTAGCTGCCAGAAGGGTAGAGTTTCTCCCAAAACAAATGTGCAGCCTGTGCTAGAGCCCTGAACCATCTGCACCTGGGCAGTGGGTCCCTTGCCTCCTGAAGCACTCTGAAGTGGACGACCGGCCTGCTCACGCTGACACGCTCTTCTTCAGAGGTGGCCGATCCCCCCTCAGGAGCGACAAGGCAGCCGTGCAAATCAGGGCCCAGGCAGCAGTCAGGGGTGGGGCCCCAGGCATCCATCCCAAAGGCCACCAGAGGCCAGCCGGTGGGCCGCAAGGGCAATCCACACTGGGGGCCCTGCCCAGACACCCTGTGGCCCTCCAGAGCATCTAAGTAAGACACACACACCGGCACGCACGCACCACCCCCAAGCACAGCTGCCAAGGCTTCCAGAAAGGGGAGGCTGTGGCTTTACACAACAGGGAGGCTCACACCCAGAGGGCACGCGAGATGAAACTTTGCTCAGAAAAACATCAGCCCACAGAGAGAGCTCTGCGCCAAAGGGACCCTGCACGGAGAAGGAGCAAGTGCAGAGACTGAGCAACAAATTCAGAGGCCCAGGCTTGCCTCTCCTGTGGCCTCTCTCCAGCGGCCCACCCCACACTGCCTCGGGCCAGCCTCTGTCTGGACCCAGGGCCCCCTGGGGCAGTCTGCACAGGACCCCGTGGGAGGCAGAAACCCCTGTGTCCGCCATGTCCTCACTGCGTCAGCTCCATCCAGGTCCTCCACTTCTCCCTCCTGTCCCATCAACCCCTTTCCAGAACCCAGAGCCCCGTGCGACTCCTCTCTTAGCAACCTGCTGCTCTTGACAGTTGCTACACACCAGCTGTCAGCTATTTCATCAGTTGTTATAATGCAGGCAAGAGAGGAGGGCACTCTAGGCTGGGAGGCAGCAGCAGCATTTGAGAGAAACAGGTGCATCTCTTTGCTATCTAAGGTAAAATGAACATTGAGAGATTACATGTGGAAGACAAAGAAGAGGGAAATTTTACGAGTGTCTGCCAGGCTTCTTTCTGGCTTGCACAGCTGGATGGCGGTGCCAGGGCATGCCGGCAGGCAACTAGGTTTGGGAAGCGGGTCCTGAGTTCAGCTTTGGTCGTGCTAGCAGCCATGCTAGCAGGCTGCAAGACATCGCAACATGCAGCTTAGAGGAGAACTCTGTAGAGGAGGGTCAAGCTAAGAGTCTTAAACATGTAAAACCTGGGACTGTCAACCGTATTTAGTAGTAAACAGCAATACAGTGTCACTCAGAATAAGACGATGGAATGCAACTAACTTCTCAGCATTAAAAATGGCCAAGTTTAGTAAGAGTCTCGACACAGCGCACTGCTGCACCATCTGGCACATAGGGACAGGCATTCGACTGAAAGTATGCTGAGTGAACATAAAGGTCAGGCATCTGCAAAGGCCAGGAAGCAGTCAGAACCCCAAGCCATTGCTGTCTCATGTCCCAAACAGGTTGGCACACACGCAGGAGCCCGACTTCCAGTGGTGTGGCCAGACCAACGCAAGTGGACAGCGCCCACGGTGGTCCCCAAACACCTCCACGTGTACTGGTCATGACAGGAGGTGATATGCCTCGGCCCCTTTGCTCTAGGCGCTCACGGTTTAATTACTAGGATGCTGGGCTTCTAAATACCTGCAAGAGGGCAGAAGGTGGTAACTGCCACACTAGAGGCTGAAGCAGAGTATGCAATGAGAGTATGAACCGAGCACCCTCCTGCGTGCCAAAGCCCTGGCCCGCAGGAGGTCCCCAGTGACCAGGAGGGGGAGTGTCTCTCTCCTTGTTTCTGGTAACAGTGCAGCAGCCATTTATTGCCTACCTTCCCTGGTATGTCAAGGCACTTCATATTTACACTGCTGTGCCTATATTTTATTTTCTCATTTAATTCTCACGACGACCCTGCAGAGTACTCATCATCATATCCACCTGAAAGATGAAGTAACTAGCCCAGCGTCATACAGCTGGAAAGGGGTGTGGCTGGGATGTGAATTCACAGCACGCCAGCCTGCAAAGCCCACACGCCCTGCCACACCAGTGTGTCTCCAGCATGGTGCCTCTGCCGCCACAACTTGTACTGTTTCTAGCAGTGGCATCTCCCTCAGGGGTTACAGCAGGGTGGGGAGCAGGGACTGACTGCCTGGGGGAGAGTGACGCCTGTCCCCCCCACCCCCCACTCCCTCCCAGGGCACGTTCTTGGATCACAATACCACCCTCCTGCACGCAAAGGAAAAGTGCTTCAGAAGTCTAAGCACTGACATCCCTCAGTTCTTCAACCCAAACATCTTCCTTCTACTGCAGAGAAGCTCCTGTTAGAAGTGGACACGGGGTTTGGAGGCAGAATCTCCAGCGTGGAGCATGCTCACCAATGGAAGAGGTGACATGCAGGTTTGCAAAGTGCCGACAGCTCAGTGTTCTGAGTCGATGTCTCTTTGATACACACTCCATTCTTTTCCCAACTCTTTCCCCTAATTCCTTCTCAAGGACTCTGTCTCTTTCAGATTGGCACAGGTATCATGGAGACCACAGCTGATGGCCAATGCTAAAAGAAATGTGTGGTAGCTATTACGAGGGAGGATTTAGGAAGACGATAACAGTAAAAACACACAGCGGTATTAAAGAAAACAAAATTAAAAAGTCATCTATTGGCACACTAGTAAAAATTTTTTTAAAAAAGAGAATGAGAAAAAATGTTTTTTATTAAGGAGTTTCCTTTGAAACACCCCTGTGTATCTACCCAAACACTTGTAATAAAAGGGGATTTCCACTCTCTGGAGTTCTCTAACTTCTGATCCTTTTTATCTACAAGCTACAAAACAATCCTTTACAGACTTTCAAGAGATCTTGTGAAAGTTACTATATACAGTATCTTAAAAGCTACATACAACTACCACTGTGGAATCTGAAGCAAGACACAATGTTCTCTTAGGAGAGACTTATTAGAAAAGAGATGAAAAGCTAAGAGAAATCCATTCAGGACTCCTTAGGTACTTTAAACGTACTTAAACGTTTTACTGTTAACTCTGTATTACAGATGAACAAATCTATTACCTTTACCAGTTCACGGTAAACACTTACTACAGTATTTTTCGATGTTGGGATTACTTATTGAAGCTTAGTAGACTAACTAGATCCTAGGCCACCTTCACCGTGGCCAGGAGACAACACTGTTCATAATGATGAACAGCGGAGACTAAACCAGGCTACAGGGAGTCGTTCTTGGCCCTGCTGCTGTGACTCCTGGCAAGGGGCAAACAGTTTGGCTTTACTTGCGGCTTGTGCATCCATCTAAACCAGGATGCTACCACTTGACATAACTCACAGTGAATTCATATTGGCCACGTGCCGTTCACTTGACTCGGCTGGTTGGAGGGAGCATTAAATGAATGAGGCATGTGGAGGCACCAACATCTAATATGAAAGTACCCACATTTCCTGCCTGCCTTAGAGCCTAAGTCAAGCAAGGTACCATCTGGCGCAAACTGGCATTTTCGGAGCTACTGAATACACCTCGAGGCTTCCAACACACCATCTCGCCGCTCCATGTTATTGGTTATAAAGGGAAGCAAGTGAGACAGTTTGTGTGGTGCAGATGTGTGTGTCTTTCTAGGTGTGCATACAGTCTCTACCTACTGTTCGTAGCAAGCTAACACGTCCCGCCGAGGGTGGGCTGGCGTGCCAGCTGTCGGCGTGGAAGACTGCACACCTACTTGGCCAACCTCAGGTACCCTTGAGGGAAACCATCTTCTCGGCCAGGAGGTGTCGCCCACCTAGATCTCGCTAAGTCTTTGAGTAATAGGCTCTCCTGTACCCCCTTTAGATTTTGTAACTGAATTCTCTGTTCTTGACATTGGTCACCCAAAGACAGCTTGTTAATAGTTTCTCTGTATAGACCTATATATGTTCTTTTTCAAAATAACGTTAGAGGAAGATGAGAAAGAAGAGGAGGAAGGGGAAACATGGCATGGAATAGGGCTGCTTGAGACGTGGGGAAGAGGTCCCCTACCTGCAAAGCCAGCCGTACAACATTGGACGTATAGGTCAGCATGCCGTGCAAAATATCAAGCAGGGAAAAGAGCAGCGCGGCCGCCATCTCGCAGTTGCTTTTGTTGTCCACATCCAAGCACAGCGTGGCAGTTTCGGTGAACAGGTTACAGACATGACTGGCAAGTCCTAAGAGATAAGAAGGAGTAGGGAAAATATTCACCACAAACTTAAAATATAATGTATTGTTATCAACTAAGCAGAACAGGCGTTCTTCTTCTGTATTGCATGACTTCCAAGCAGTCCTTAAACTTTATTCTGCACCAGATCTACCTGGGAGAGCTGTTTAAACGTGGTGTCCAGGTCTCACACCCAGAGAGACTCCTAGGAGCCTGACAAGGGAGTTAGCAATGTACCTGTTAAACTCCCCGGGTGATTTTGTGGCAGGGGCTCCTGAAGCCACACACAGCAGGGCCAATGTCCACCAGCTTTCAGTTTCACAGTCTGTCACAACAACACACTTTCACCTTTAGGGAGCATTATTCTTCACATTTAAGTTGACACTTTCATTGTTATCGCTATGTAGACTTAATCTTGAATTCACAAAATTGAATCAGATATAAATGTGGTGAAAATACAATATAGAAGAATGTTATAAACCTAAATGGTGAACGGACTTTTGTGCATTGGTAGATCCTAAATCAGAGTGCCCTAAAAAAAATTAATGAATCCTCAAAGCCAAGTATTTTACACAACTGTTTCTGTGTGGGGTGGGGGGGTCGGGGAGTGGGGTGTGGTAAGGAAGATTGTCCCCCTAGGCCCCAGATCATCAACTGGATGGAAACTCTGCCAAGCACAGTCTCCATAGCGTTGGCATTTCTTCCAAACAATATGCACTGTCAGTTAGAGTAAACCAATTTAATTTTCCTAGAATAAGTGCAAAGTAATGCTTAGAGTACAGAATTTATTTTGCCATTAAAGGCAGAAAAGACACCAAAATTACAGAGGCATCATTCAAAGTTGTACTCCTTGTGATGAAAACTGGTACAAGTCACACAACTGCCAAGAAACTTTAAACAAAAACAAAAACTGAGCTACAAACTGAAGATAAAAATACTTGGAGGGAAAGTAGAATGAAATATTGGCAAAATTTCTTTATCAAATGACAAGGTCTGACATCACATATGAACGACATATGGAGCAGAAAAGCTATCATTATAACACATGCTTTCCACCAGCAGGCGTCCGCTTTCGAGCTGCAGAGTACTATTCAGGGTCTCATTGCGACTCAGCACTTGGCATCCATGAGCTGCAGGCAGAGGGGGAAGGGCCTAAGAAGGTAGCAGTTGGCAAATACAGGCTGTAGGAGATGTCTGCATTCTGGAGACTCATGTCAGGTAGAGGGCTGCATGTGCCCGGGGTCAGCATCAGTGAGGCCCAGCTCTGCCAACGGCGGAGGGAGCCGTGGCTCCTCATGTGGCAGAGGCAGAGCCCTGCACACGCATGTACATGCTGCTCGATTCAGAGCAAACAGCTGGTGGGCAGCACTGTCCTTCCTTATCATCACTCAGTCTCCCGGGAGGAGTGTGAGCAATGAATGCAATCACATCCCTGCCAGCACCCAAAGTCTTTCTGGCTTGCTATGATGAAAAAAAGTTGCAAGTGCCAGGCCCTGAGTTTAAACTGAGGACACCAGCCCTTGGGGTCAGGTGCTTGTATGAGATGAGGAATAAAGCATGGGACAAAACAATATTTCTTCACAGCAGTGATAATGCCAGCAGAGCCCATTTTATGGCTGCAGATGGCCTATAAGTACAAGCATTAATATCGAGGGCTTGGCATACTGGTCTGTTTTCTTTCATTAGGCACCGCCTATGCACTCTAGAGATTAATGCCACTCTATTCGAGAATGTAGCAGGACTCCCCAGGATGGGAGTTTAATACGCTGCTGGTTACTGTGTGGGCCTCCGCCCACTGAGATGACGCCCTAAGACAACGTGAACAGAGTCATGTTCCGTGAAGGCACACGCCCCAGGCGCACCCTTCCCAACACCCCACCACGACCGACACCCTGCACCAGTGGCCCTCCCCTGCCGTATCTGCCTAAAGAACACTTCCACGATTTTATTTTCAACCACAGTCCTCACCTCCCCAGAGTTCACCTGCTCTCCAGAGGTAGACTCTGGAGGATGGGTTACCAGAAGACAGAAAGGGAGTGGTGAGCCAATGCTCAGTCTGGGATCAATCTATGATAAGGTGCGTGGGAGTGGTTTGGCCATGGACGGGGTAATGGTGCAGCGATGTGAATGGGATCATTGGTGCTGGTGTGTGTGAATGGGGTTAGGAGGTGGGTTGGGTTATCCATGGAAGGAACAGGTCAATGCCTTTTTCTTCTAAACTTTTAAAAGCTTTTTAATGTTACTCCTTTTTGTGGTACTGGGGGCTGGGGATTGAACCCTGGACCTCATATTTGGGAAGCTAGTGCTCAACCACTGAGCCACATTGGCTTCCCTGAGTTGGGTTTTTTTCATTTATTTTGCTTGTTGTTCGTTTTTTTCAGGAGGCACCAGGAACTGAACCTGGGACCTCCCATGTGAGAGGCAGGAGCTCAACCACTTGAGCCACATCTGTTCCTCAATATCACATTTTTAAATGTCAAGATAAGATAGAAGGGGAAGTGGATGTGGCTCAAGCAGTTGGGCTCCCGCCTCCCACAAGGGAGATCCCAGGTTCGATTACTGGTGCCTCCTAAAGAAGACAAGTGACAGCTAGCTGACATAATGGGCTGGCATGGCAAGCTGATGCAATGAGATGATGCAATAAGAAGACACAATGAAAGACACAACAAGCAGGAAGTGGATGTGGTTCAAGCAATTGGGTGCCTCCCTCCCACATGGGAGGTCCCAGGTTCAGTTCCCAATGCCCCCTAAAAAGACGACGAGGCGATAGAGCACACAACGAACAGACACAGAGAGCAGACAGCAAGCACAAACAACAAAGCATAGGGAGAAATAAATAAATAAATCCTTTTTAAAAAAAAGGTAAGATAGTAGGATTTCATAAGAGGACAAGATGTTTTTTTATATATAGAAATTTGACAAGATGATTCTAAAATTTATATGGAAACGCAAAGAATTGTCAAAAATATTTTTTAAAAAGAAGAAGGCTGGAAGACTTATATTACAAGAATTCAAGAACTGCTTTAAATCTACAGAAAATTAAGACAGTGTGATATTGGCAAAAGGGTAGACAAATAGATCCTTGGTACAGAAATGGAGTCAAGAAATATACCAACACTTAAGTGGTTAAATGAATTTCAACAAGGGAATTAATTAGGAAAAAGATATTATTTTCAACAAGTAGGGATGGAAAAACTGAATATACACATTAAAAAAAAAATGTCCTTGACCACTTCCTCACATGATACGCAAATATTAATTTCAGATGAAGCATAGATCTACACATAAAAGTTAAAACTAAAAAGACTCTAGAAGACAATGTAAAAGAAGATCTTTGCAGCTAGGTGGTTGGCAAGATTTCTAAGGAAGCAAAAGGCCTGATTGTAAAAGAAAAAGTGATAAATTAGACTTCATCAATAATTACAGCTTCTGCAAATTAAAAGGCACCACTAAAAACTAAGTAGGCAAGCCACAGATGGGGAAAAATATTTGCAGCACAGATATCTGATAATGAACTTATATCCACAATATATAAAGGATTCCTATAACTCAGTAATAAAAAGATAAGTAATCTCATGTAACAAATGGATAAAAGATGAACAGTCAATTTACAAAAGATATATGAAGAGTCAATAAGCATATTAAAAATGCACATCACTAGTCATCACAGAAATGCAAATTAAAACAACAGTGAGATACCACGACAAAGACAAGAATGATTATAAGAAAACCGATAACACCAAATGTTGGTAAGGATGTGGAGCAACTGGAATTCACATACATTGCTAATGGGAAACAGCTGGCAGCTCTTTGTAAAGTTAAATATACATTTATTGTACTACCTAGCAATCCCTCTCCTAGAGGTCTTCATCCCAGAGAAATGAAAAACATGTGCACAAAAAGATTTGTGCATGACTGTTCGTTAGAGCTTTATTCAAAATTGTCCCAACCTACAAAGAGTCCAGGTGTGCATCAACACAAGAATGGACCAGGAAATTGAGATCTATTTCTGCAATGGAATACTGCTCTGTAATAAAAAGGAATGAATGAATGAATGAATGACTCTCACAACAGCATGGATGCAGCTCAAAACATAGTACTGAGTGAAAGGAGCCAGAAATAAAAGAATGCAAATGCAATTGTATGAAAAGATTTATATAAAGTTTGAGAGAAAACTTGTCTCTGTTGATTGAAATTAGAATAGCAGCTGCTTCCGGGAAGAATGGCAAGTGCAAATTTCTACAATGACAGAAGTATTCTATATTTTGATGGGGCGCAAGTTACAAAGTATACACATTTTCCAGAACCATATCTATAGGATTTGCACATTTCAATGCACACAAAGCACACCTAAATTTAAAAGCAGAGTTAAAAACAACAGGCTGGGACAGCCTGGATGAGTGTTGGAGGAAGATCAAGAAGCAGTGTGCGGCCTGGACGGGATGCTAGGCATAGTCTGAACAGCTGCGAAGGCACTGGGCCTTCACTTGGCTCTCTGTCTTTGCTGCCTCACTTGACGTCTATAACAGCTTCATGAGGTGCATGGTGACATCGCCATTTTATTACGGGGAAACAAGAAGCGAGGGTGTTTCAGTAAACAGTGCAAGGTCACAGAGTAAATACACTTCATGGAAGTGATCTGAACCTGCATCACCCGCATGGCAGAGCCTCTAGGAGTCCCCACAGGGACTCAGGATAAGACCGATGCTGCCGCACCATGACCAGGAGGTGTTGTGGTGGGAAGCAGAGGAAGAAGGCAGGAACATGAAACTAGTATGATCTGTAACTTCCTGGTGACAGTGGGCAGGCCAAAGAGAGCCAGTAAGGAACTATACTCTCATTGAAGAGACAGGGGAGTGAGTTTTCAGATAAGCTGAGTCTGAGGGAACAAGGACGCGCGAACTGCCAATGCTCCTATTTTCACTCTTCTCCACAGACACCTCATGACCAGGAGAAAGACACTTCACCTCCAAAGAGATGGGGTGGAGTTCAAAGATATTGCCAGGGCTGTGCTCTCCAGAGCGAAACATTCTAAGGGATTAAAATATCCGTGGACGCAGGTGTAAGGCTCTTTTCCACCTTTCGCTAAGAAGGCTGGAGCCAATATGGCATAGCCAGAGCCCTGCATCCTTCTTCCCCTCCTTCTCTTTCTCTCTTCTTTGGCCCAGATCAAGTCAGAAACGTAGTGGCTTACGTCAGCTCTGCTCCAAATCTCTGCACAGCCCCTTGCTGAGGCTTTCACCTCTTTCCATTGGTGCTTGCTGGTGTAGCTGTTGAAGGTGGGAAGAAGGTTTTGAAAGCAATAGAGTATTAAGATCCAAGACTGCAGTTTAAACACGGAGGCAAAATTCGTTTCCACAAGGATCTAGTACAAGAAGTGTGTCGAAAGGGAACCGTCTACCTGGACTAGCATGATAAACAGGGTTTCTCTGCCTTGTTTGTCCGTCAGGTCCCTCAGAGATGCTGTGCAAAGGCATCTGGAAGAGTGTTCTAATATTCCCCACTCTCCTGGTCAAATGCCATCATAATAACTTTTTAATAGTCCATTCTAACATCTCTAAAAGAAAGCAAAATTCATTAAGTCAAAGAATCCAAGAATTGTTTTGCATAAATTATAACAAACTCATCAAAAAATCTGAGAATTATTTTGCATTAATTATAACCAAATCTCTAAAGGAGTCATCCTCATAATTTATCTTCAAGTATTTAATGTTCTGGGAATATTAACATGCATCAGCTATTCCCAGCTCTGGTCATTGTGTCCTTATTATATTAGCATTTTTTCAAAATCTGCTGGATTAGAGAGCAAGTATGAATATACTTTGAACTTCCAAGCTTTAAAAAGTGCTTTACATTTATATCATTAATAATTTGAATATAGCACTCTAAATCCAAATTTACTCTCCCTAAATAGAGGTTTCCTTCTTCCATCCCTAGATACTTTTGCATTTGACATCATGCAAGCATGCGGTCTTTTCTACTAGGATTCTTTATGGTCAATTGAAACAGTCCAGAAGAGAATAAAAACGTACATTTGTGAAATTCAACGTGGGGGAATTGTTCTTTCCCACACTGATCAATGTTTAACCACCAAAATCAGAAGCCACATCAAATCAGCTCAGTTAAAAGCGGGCTTTTCAACAGGAGGGGGAGGGGGTGAATGTGGCAGTGCCTGTCTCAGACACACTGATGGCAAATGGAGGTATCTGTGAACTGCAGGGTCAGAGCATAGCACCAAACACACTTAACCTCTTCTGCTCATAGGCTAAGAAGCAGTTACCCACAAACAGAAATGATCCCCCACAAAAAGATGTCCCAACATCCGTGAGGCTGAAAAGCGTCTGGACCAGCCCAATCTAGTTTTACCTGTGAGGCTCCAGCCCACTAAGCCTGCGTCAACCGTGCTCACACAGGCTGGCAGAGGCACAGCTTGGGCGGCCCTGGGTGCCCACACTTGGGCTCGGTAGCAGGCCTCCACCTCTCCCTGGCTTTGGCCCTGCTCGCGCACTTGCACTCCCAATTCTGCATTCTGACGGGCTTGGTTCTTTGCCTCCCACTCTTCAGCTAAAGAAGAAGGGGCAACAGGGGTCCCGGGGGTCCCAGGGGTCCACGGGAGTTTGGTCCTCCCTGGTCAGGGGTGGGACATTAAACAGGTTTGCCTGGATGAGTAGGCCTGATGCACAATTCTGTGCTCTGCTGGGAAAAACCACCCAGCAAACCTGTAGTCTGAAAGAACTTCATGGACACAGGTTGGGGACTTCTCAAATACAACAAAGGCTCATTTTCATTCATCGTTTCCTTCCAAACACCTGAAGCAGCTCTGTATGCAGAGCGTTCATTCTGATTCCCTTGCCTAAGACCCTGGCACATAAGAGGATCTCCAGAAAGTACTGGCACATCTCCCCCTCGGAGCCCACGATGGTGCTGGACCCTCCTAGGTTCTTAGAGAAGCAATTAAGCACTTAGCTCCACAGACAGAGGCGAACATGGCATTGAATTATTTCAAGCATACTGTTTATTCTAGTCACCTGTCCTAGGTAGCTGCAGTGCCCTTTTCTGGTTTAAGAAAAGCCCCTGAATTTGAGCAGCATGTAAACCTACTCTTATGTGGCCAAAAAAGAGGCCCACTTTGCACACTGAGAACTAGAACTTTTGGATGGAGCAATACATTTATAAAATTCCCAAAAGGAGAACTTGAGCACTTCAGGAATCATATACAAAGATACACAGATTTCAATTACCCAGCTAGCTGGAGTAGTTTAAGTTTAGGTTAGTAGTTTAGGTTTAAACAAATTTATCTGGAACAATTTTTGTAAGATTCTGAAAAGTAGAAGTGGATGCTGACTTCAAATCTAAAACATAACACGCAGTGCTGTTTATGACTAATTCAGATAGCAAACTTTACTAACTTACAGATACATAAAATCACTTTCCACTTTCTCCTGGGAAACCTGAAGCATGAACAGATTGATCGCGTAGCTACAATGCCCAGGAAGGTGCTGGGAGATAGTGGGGTGCAGGTGCAGGGAAGGAACCCTTTCAGGAGGGAGGGAAGCCTGGAGTCTGCCTCGAAAGCCCAGAACTTCTGTCTAGCTGGATTCCGACTTCAATCCAGCACCGCTATATGATGAGCCTCCCCAACGATCGGGCCCTGAGCTAGAGGACACCTCTCCAGCCCCGTCCTTCCCTTTCTCCCTCCTCTGTCACCCAACTCTGAGATGGCAGGTAAACATCCAGGAGAACACACGCATCATTCATTCATTCACTGGTTGGTTCACTTATACTACAGTGAGCATTTATAATGTAAATTGCTCAGTGCTGGACAATGAGGGAGCCACAAAAAATCTCAAAGCGTGTTGGCCCGTGTCTTCAGGGCCCACATAAAGATACCCAGGTGTGGAACAGATCCCAGAATAAAATGCCTGCTTGGTGTTCTTGGCCAAGAAAATGCCTGTAGGGAAGGAGGGACTTGAGGTGGACTTTGCAGGACATCAGGATTCCAAGAGGCAGAAAGGAGGAGGGAGGGCATGCTGGGCTTGGTCCATAAACACAAGAAAGGTTTTCATTTGGGATCTGAGCGTGCTGTATTCAAGCAAATGTGGGTAGACCTGTGCAGGAGAACAGCAAGAGCAAAGGGTAGAGAGAGCCTGCAGTCAGGTTCCTACGACTCTTAAGGACAGAAGACTCTAGATTTTATACTACAGGCAATGCAAAATGGTAAAGATTTCTCTCATTTGCGGGTTTTTTTTGTTGTTGTTGTTGTTTTTTACTTTTGTACATTTAATAATTGAAAATATAAATAATTAAAAACTAAAAAGTAAACACAGATGAATAAATATATACATTTCTCAATTAAATGTACTGGATACATATAAAATTGTTTTTTAATCAAACAATATGTTACACAATATATTTGGTTCATAGTAATGCATTCATACAGTATTTGTCCTTTTGTGTCTGGCTTGCTTCGCTCAACATAATGTCCTCCAGGTTCATCCATGTTGTCATATGCTTTACGACTTCATTTCTTCTTACAGCTGCATAATATTCCATCGTGTGAATAGACCACAGTTTGTTTATCCATTCACCTGTTGATGGACACCTGGGTTGTTTCCAGCTTTTGGCAATGGTGAATAATGTTGCTATGAACATCGGTGTGCAGATGTCTGTTCTTGTCACTGCTCTCAGTTCTTCTGGGTATATACCCAGAAGTGGTATTGCAGGGTCACGTGGCAAGTCTATATTCAACTTCTTTAGGAACTGTCAAACAGTCCTCCACAGTGGCTGTACCATTCTGCATTCCCACCAACAGTGAAGAAGTGTTCCTATCTCTCCACATCCTCTCCAACACTTGTAGTTCTCTGTCTTTTTAATAGCGGCCATTCTGGTAGGTGTGAAATGATATCTCATTGTAGTTTTGATTTGCATTTCCCTAAACATGAGTGATGTTGAGCATTTCTTCATGTGTTTTCTTGCCATTTGTATTTCTTCTTTGGAGAAATGTCTATTCAAGTCTTTCGCCCATTTTTTAATTGGGTCATTTGTTTTTTTATTGTTGAGTTGTAACATCTCTTTATGTATCTTGGATATTAAACCCTTATCAGATATGTGATTTCCAAATATTTTTTCCCATTGAGTTGGCTGCCTTTTCACCCTTTTGACAAAGTCCTGTGAGATGCAAAAGTGTAATTTTGAAGAGGTCCCATTTATCTATTTTTTCTTTTGTTGCACGTGCTTTGGCTGTAAGGTCCAAGTAACTATCACCTACTACAAGGTCTTGAAGATGTTTCCCTACATTTTCTTCCATGTTTTTTATTATTTATAAAAGCAATACATGTTCATTATAAACAAATTCCCATTTTCCATTTTTTCTTACCATACTCTAAAAATTCAATACTTACAAAGGTATGTTTATATGTAAAATGTGTAATATAGATAATAAAAGTTCACTGACATCCTATTTCCCCAAAACTCACCATAGATAAGAGTTTTCCATACATTTTCCAGGCATATGAAATATATGCAAATACACACATACATATGTGTATGGAATGTATTCTATAACTTGTTTTCACTGAAGAATGGCTCTGAGACATCTTACCACATCATATACACCGTGTTGACTCCTTCTTTTACAGTATTGCCTAATGGCCCATTTGCAAAACAAAATTTCATCATCTACTTAAGCAATCCCTGAAAGGAAAAACTGTGAAGTTCAGATATCACGTGGTAACTGCACAGTCTCTACATTCTGGGAGACTTTGTCCCCCCACGCCCCCCCAGCCGCTGTCAACTCTTTCCTTCCCCCTGGGGTTCCAGAAATGGAGCAGGGAAGGAGAAGGGGGCATCTCTGAGGAACACATTTTAACATTTGAATCTTGGGAGTAGCCATGGTGAGTTATCATCTCGAGGAGCAAGGAAGCTAGGCCATAGCAAGAATGAAAAGCAAGGAACATGCAGAGGAGAGAGCTGGGGGAGGGGGCTTCAGGTGTCACGCTTAGGCCCCTGAATCCAGCTGGCCCTGGGGCCCAGCTCCTTGCCCTGCGTGTCACCCAGCATTCTCACTTGTGAGACAGCCTCCTCTGCACACGGCTAGTTTGTTTCACACACGTGCGAGTCAGAGCTCCAACCAACCCAAGGGATGAGTGCTTAATTTCCAAAACCTTTTAGTGGACTGGGCTAGCAGTCATCCAGCTATTAAGTTCCCAGTTACTTAGCGCTTTTCAAAAACAACCTTGCCTCTTCCCTTTCTTCAATTTGCTTTGTAATTATTATTCAGCGCTCCTTCTCTGAACAGCATACTGCATGGCTACTGAAGAGGTCGGCGCTGTGGGCACGACCTGCCGGCGTGAGTGTGAAGACGCAGCTCTCTTTCCTCACTCCCACTTCACGTGCACACACTTCCCAGCCCCCATCCTCTCACGATGGCTACATATTGCTTTTAATCAGATTAGTATTAAGTGATAATACTGCTGTGATTCTATAAAAACGATTCCCCACTAAATTAGGATTATTTTTCCTTTCCTGGGCAAGTTTTTGTTTGCCCCAGAGCCTGCCGTTTAGAAGGCCTGGCCCTTGTTTTAAGGTGCTTTGGTAGTACAGTGTGCTGAATAATAATTCCCACCACCACAAGCCCAAAAGGTCCATGCCCTGATCCCTTTATCTGTGAATGTTGCCTTAAATGGCAGAAGGGACTTTGAAGGTGTGATGAAGGGTCTTGAGATGGTGGGACTGGATTATCCAAGTGGGCCAAGGTAATCCAAGGGTCCTTGAAAAGGGGACAGACTCTGGAGTGAATGAACAGCAGCAGAAGTGGTGACAGGATACAAGGAAGGGGCCACGGTGGCCTCTCGGAGCTTTTCAGTTGGATTTTCGAGACAAGGAAACAGAAGCCTCCGGAAGGAATGCAGCGCCACAGACACCTGGATTTTAGGCTTTTTCGCTTCAGAAATGTAAGAGTATCCATCTGCGTTTTCTTGAGACGCTAAGTCTGTGATAACTTAGGGACAATAGGTGAATGGCAGTGGTGATTCAACACAGGGAGGCAGCAGAAGCGTTTGCCTTGGCCTACTCCGCCACCTCCACCAAGAAGCCCTCAGCACTGTGTCTAGTGAAGAGATGCACCTCCAAATGAACAAAGGAACATAGCACCCTCACTTCAGTAATACTGGAGACACTCCATAGTCACTAAATTGTTTTTTGAGGAACGTTTATGAATTGCCTCATTTTCGGTTGGCCCACAATAGGGAGGAAAACTACATCACTTAAATTCTAGCAGAGGAAAAAAAAGAGGGATGTTAGAGCAGAAAGCACGTGGACTGGGAACCTGGAGCCGCATCCTGGTTTCAGCTCTGCCTCGACCTAACTAGGTGGCCGTGGCAGTTTGAGGTTATTTTATGAGTTCCCAAAAGAGACAGATTATGTTTGTAAACTAATCTATCCCCCCTGGGTGTGATACCCTTTGATTAGATTACCTGTTAAGATCACTTTAGGTCTTTTGATTCAGCTACATCAGTAAGGCATGACTCAGGTGGAGTCTCCGCCCCTTTGCTGGATCTGATATAAACGGACTCACATGGACAGACAGACAGGAAGAACGAGAGCACTGTCATTTTTTTTTATCCCACCCTGTGACAGAAAGGAGAAGGCTCAAACAGCTGAGGCCCCGGGGAGAGATGAGCCATTTGCCTGATAGCTCACAGCTGACCTTGGGAAGAGAGCAGGCCAGCTGACTGATACAGGAGGCCCAGAAAGAGACAGTCCTATGCCCCTTGCCGCTGAAATCGGGAAGGAAGTGGAGCAGCCAAGCCTGAGAGAGGAAGCCCGGGGAGGAAGGCAGAGACCGCCCACCATCTTGCGTCAACATGTGGCAGGTGCCTTTGGTGAGAGAGCACCTCTTATGGGGCTTCAAAAGTTGGACTTTTTGTGGCCTTAATTGTAAGCTTTTACCCCAAATAAACACCTTTTATTAAAAAGCTAATGTATTTCTGCTACTTTGCATCAGCATGCCTTTGGCAGACTAAGACAGCACTCTATCCTACTGACCCTGAATCTCATCTGAAAATGAAGAAGGCACACTCTGATCTCTGAAGTTTTTTCAGATATTTTATAATTACATATATGATTATATATATGTCAGAATGTGGCAAGTGACTCATATTTATCTCTAAATCAATTAAAACTCCACATAAAGAATTCTTTCCATATACTTTCAATAAAGATGCATTATAAACTCTCATTTATAAATCAGTATTCTGAAGCTAAACATTAGACACTGGAATGAGCCAGTGCAGGGAAACAGTAGTAATAGCAAAAACGTCCATGTCTCGTATTGTGTGCCACATACAATTCTAAGCGCTTCACGTGTTAGCCAACATCCCCTCAACAACCCCATTACACAGACA
Organism: Cabassous unicinctus; assembly: GCA_029593785.1. Classification (NCBI taxonomy): domain Eukaryota; kingdom Metazoa; phylum Chordata; class Mammalia; order Cingulata; family Chlamyphoridae; genus Cabassous; species Cabassous unicinctus. The sequence goes on from JAQZBX010012975.1 coordinate 33,529, forward strand.
TCGCTAAGGTGACCTCCCCAAGGCCATCTGGCTCTATGGTCTGCACTACTAACCACTATGCTAGATGGACTGACTGTAAGTGAGACGACTTGAAAGGGAAAAGGAGGAAAAGAATACAAAAATAAAGATACACACATTGAAAAAACCCTCTAGTTTTTAAGATATAAACAGGAACAGAAAAGAATAAGAAAGGTAAGGGGAGGATTTCACGTAGAAAGTGAGATCACTCATATCACTAGAGAAATATGAAGAGCTAAAAAATTTTAAAAAAGAAGGGATAGAAAACTTACAGAGCCAAGGCATTCTACTTTGAAAGTAAATCTGCTTCATTAAAATCTTATTTTGCAAAAGTTATTTTATTCAGCCTGTCCTCTAGCTCTTTAAAAAAAAAAAAAAAAAAGTTATTTTCGCATTTGCACACAGCAGGTCTATTACCCCATGACAATCTTCTACTTCGTGACATCTTTCTGCATTAGTTAATTAACAGGTGCCACTCAGAGAGTAAGCCCATTCTAGCTGACGCTGCAGGAGATGCAGAGCAATATTATATATTCAACACCAGTGCTGTCAAGTAAATGACAACAATCATCAGGGAACGCATTTCATTTTCAGTTTTCTGGTGGAGAAAATAAATATTAGGAGGAATTCAATATGCAGCTTTCACATATCAAATTTCTGGGGGAAAAAAACAAAACTGAAGTCACAATGCAATCAATTCAAGCTATAAAGGGACTTCTAAATGCTCACTTAAAATGAATGTAAAAGATGATTTTGGCAGAAATAAACAGAGAGAAAAATAAATGGGGAAACATGGTTAAAAACAGAAAAGCGTTGATACTCACTCCTTATGTCCTCACATGTGACCTCCCAATGTGTGAGGCTTTTGACACCCTGACCTTTCGAAATGATGCCTTCCTTTGGCTTGGATGACACCCCTGCTTTTCTGTGTTTCCTCCTGGCCACTCATTCTCAGTTTCCTGGAGCTCTAAACATCCCTTCCCACACCCAAACAAGTGAGTGTACTTGTCTGATAAATGCCTATCTTCCCTACTATTCATAAATTCCACAAGAGCAGTAAACACATCTATTTGAATTATCCCTAAATCATCTGAGCTTAGTACAGTGTCTGGCTCATAGTAGGTTCTTGAGAAATAAGTGTTGGGTAACTGACTTTACAACATGACCTAATAAAGACTTATTCTAGAAATTTACAGGTGATTAATCATTTAAAATATCCACAATGAAAATTATACCCAAGGGTGTATAGAAATAAATGAAGACAACACAAGTGAGAACAAGCAGCAGCTATTTAAAGCTTGCTCTAGCAAGGGAATCATCCACTATCACTTGCCTTCAGCAGAGTAAATTAAATGACAGTCAGAAAAGAAATCAATATTATATAAAGGAAGACTATAAAATTCAGATTCACAATAATCTAGTTTCCACAACTGCCAGGATGCAATCAAAATTTATTACACATGCAAAGAAACAGGAAAATGTAACCCAAAATCAGGGGGAAATCCCAATAAAATGAAAGACACTAAAATGACCCAGGTCTTTAAAGTATGAAAATATGTTCAAAGACATAAAAGAAAATATGGTCATAATGAATTAACAGATCAGAACTCTGAGATACAAAAATTATAAACCAAATGGAAATTCTAAAACTGAAAAGTAAATTATATGAAGTGAAACATGCACTGTTTGGGATTAAGAGAAGACTGGAGACTACAGAAGAAAATGTCAGTAAACTTGAAGACAGATCTATAGAAATTATCACAATGTGAGAAGAAGTGGAACAAAGATTAAATATTCAATCATCTATTGAACCATAGATTTCTTCACATAATATACATATATATCTATTTCATATATTTAATAATTGAAGGTACAAGAGGAAAGGAGAAAGAGAATGAGGAAGAAAAATTTTTGAAAAAATAATAGGTTATAGTTTCCTAAATTTAGTGAAAAAAATATGCTTACAAACACAAAGCTCAGCCAACATTAAGCAAGAAAAATATAAAGACCATACCTTGCCATAAAGATAAACTTCTTAAAAACCAAATATAAAGAGAAAATATGAAAAGTATAACTGAAAAGCCAACATAGAAATTGTAGTGGAATTTTAAAATACTATTTAATCCAAAAGAAGGTATGAAAGGAAGAACAAAGGATCGTGACAATCACGGAACAAATAGAAAACAAACAGCAAAATGGTAGACCTAAAGTCAGCCATATCAATAATTGCATCAAATGAAAATGGACTACAAACACCAATTAAAAGACATTGTCAGAGTTGATGAAAAAGAAAGATCCAACCAAATGCTGTTGCTGACACACCTAAAAAATAAGTAAATAGGCTGAAATTGAAAGGATGTGAAGAGCGGTCCTATGCAAACAGTAAACATAAATAAAGGTGGAGAGGTTATATTAAGATAGGGAAAAAATGCTTCAAGACAAGGTGTTTCAGAGGTAAAGAAGGACATTTCAAATTGATATAAGGATTGATTCATCAGGAAGACAAATTCATAAATATTAAAGGACTTAATAACAGAACTTCAAAATATATGAAGCAAAAACGGATACAACTAACAGAGAAACGTCAAATCCACAGTCATAACTGGAGATTTTAACACTTCTCTCGGTGATAGAAACACTGAAAAAATTCTGAATGTAGAAAATCAGATAAAATCTGAACAGCACTACAAACCACCTTGATGTAGTTGATTTTTACACACTACAGACCACTCATTCTTGCTAAGCACACATGAAATCTTCTCCAAGAGGGATCATGTGCTAAACCAAAATATGTCTCAATCAGTTTCAAAAGACTGAAATTTTAGAGCAGGGGTTTTAACAAGGGTTCCATGAGCCTGAATTGAAATTCAAAAAACCATTATTCTTGTGGGGATGTGTTGGTGTGGGTGTGATCTATTTATTAAATAATCCACAGTACAGTGTGGACTTAGTAAGGGTCCGTGGTTTTCACCTGACTGGTAAAGGGGTCCATGGAACAAAGAAGGTTAAGAACCCCTGTTTAGAGTGTGTCCTTTCACCACAACCGAAATAAACTAGAAATCTATAACAATCAAGTATCTAGAAAATCCCTACGTTTGGAAATTAACAGCATAGTTCTAAAATATCCATAGGTCAAAGAAGAAATCACAAGGAAAGTTAGAAAATATTTCCAAATTAATAATAATGAAGATACAACAGTACTTAGAATCTTTAGTTTTAAATGCTGGAAATGAAGCAAGCTTTAAAATCAAGTCTCTAAATTTTCACCTTGGGAATCCAGAAAAAAGAAGTTTTTGAGCCCAAAATAAAGAGAAGAAAGGAATTTACAAAGAGCAGAAATCAATGAAATAGAAAACAGAGACTTTTCTTTTAAAGACTAGTAAAATTGATAACTCCCTTCAGTAAGAGTGGACGGAAAAAAAAAAAACCCAACATATTAAAAATACAGTGGAATACTAGGCAGCATTAAGAACAAAATGATACATGCCACAACATGAAGCTCAAAAATGCTAAGTGAAAAAAGCCAGACACAAAAGACTATATATTGTTTCATTTCAGTTATATGAAATGTCCAGAAAAGATAAATCTATAGAGGCTGCCAGCAGATTAGTAGGTACAGAGGCCAAGGGTGGGAGCAGAATCTGACTGCAAATGGTCCTGGGAGAGCTTTTTTGGAATGATGGAAATGTTCTAAAACTGTATCATGAGGTTTTTGCTTAACTACGTAAATTCACTCTAAATCATTGAACTGTACACTTAAAATGGGTAAATTTCTGATATGTTAACTATACTTCAATAAATCAGTTTAAAGTAGATATGCCAAGAATTTAAAAGGGGCTTATCACTACACATCCTGCAGATATTCAAAGGATAATAAAGTTTTATGAACATTATGATGATAGATTCGGAAACTTAAATGAACTAGGACAAGTCTTTTAACAAACACAAGTTACCAAAACTGACAGAGGAAGAAATAAACCTGAACAGCTTTCTATTAAAGAAATTAAATTTGTAATAAAAATTTCTTCCACAAAGAAAACTCCACGTATTGGTTCTTTCATTAGTAAATTCTATAAAACACTCAAGTAAAAAATTTAGCCTTGCTAGAAGTTCTTAGCCAAATAAAATAGAAGAGTATATTCAGTCAAGGAAGTCTCATTTTTATTTAGCTAAAATTGTGATTATTTTATCCTAAAATGATGCAAATTTTATCAAATGGCATTCTCTATCAATTAAAATTATCACGATTTTCTCCTTCTTAAATCTGTTAATGTGATCAGTAATACTTATTAGATTTTCTACTGTTGACCAACTCTTAGATTTTTCTTTTTCACCTTTCACCAGATTCTGTTTGCCATTTATGTTCTATGAGATTGATCTGTAAATTTTTTATAATATCTAGGTTACTTGCAATATCAGGGTTAAACAACCTCATAGAAAAAGCTGAGGCTGTTACCTCTTATTCTGCACAAGATTGGAATTATCTAGTCTTTGAACTTCTGGCAGAACTCCCCTGTAAAATCATCGGTGTTTGGTATATTCTTTGTAGAAAGGCTTTTTAAAGGCTTTTAAATTCCCTTAATAGTTCATTTCTTTTCTATATTATAACAGTTATTGTTAGGATGACCAAACACCCAAGCTGACCTGGCTGTATTCCTGGTTTACACGTCGTCACACACAATTTTCAACACAGTCTAGGTATGGACGATGAATTATATAGTCAGCTTAGATATACGATCTATAACTTTGTAATTCTTCTTGAAACAAGTTTGGTAATTTATGTTCTTCCAGGAGTTTCTCGATTTCTCTATGTTTTTTGAAATTATCGGCATAATGTTTCTATAGCATTTTATCTTTGTTCCTTCCCTCCTGTTTGAGTTTTATCGATTCTAATAGTTGTTTCACAGACCTATTAACTGGCTTTACTGGCCTTCCTACTGCATTAATGAACTTCTGAGTTTCATTAATATCTGCTCATCTTTTCTTCTGCCTCCCACTTCCATCAGGGCTTTCTTCTTTTTCAAACTTCTTAAACTGGATGCCCACTCACTAATTTTCAGTTTATGCTTTTTCATACTGCAACCATTTGTACTGATGGTTTTCAACCATAATTGAGAACCCTGATATTTTAAAATATATCAAAGGCCAGGTCCCAATATGTAAAATATCTGATCTCACTGGTTTAAGGTGGGGCCAGGATAGCAGCTTTCTTGTTTCAGTTTTTACCTTCTGCAGCAGTTGGAAGGAGGGTGGGTGTGGTGGAAGTCAAGGTGAGGCCAAGTGCAATGGTAGACAACCCTTCCTCAGGAACCAGGAAGGCAGAGTGAGGGTTCTTCTGGCCCAATTTCTGAATCAGGGCACTGAAAGTGGGGCCGAAACATGGAAATTCCCAGAAATGCTGGTGCTGTTCTAGAACACTCAGTCTGCAACAGAAACCAAACTCATCCCCACCTGTATACTCACTGGATCCCACAGTTGCCAATACATGTTGCCATGCACAGCAAGGCCTGGAATTATTTGGAGATTGCCACTGATCCTCTGGAACGCAGGGTCAGCTGGCTAAGTAGACTCATTCAGGTCATGCCATTACTACTGCAGTAACACAATCCCACATTTTGGGAGGCTGCATTTACATAACACATTTACTTACAGTGTGTTGGCAAGATTTCACCACAAATGTGATCTTCTGTTATCTTACAAACTTTACACTTTATGATTTTTTCATGTGGCTTTCTGTATTTGGAAGAGACTTTAATTGTTTTTGTTTTCTCCAGTATTTTGAAAGATTCATATCATATTTCAAAGCCTACCAATTATTAATTGGAAAATTTTCACAGTTCAACATCACTAGTCATCGGGGAAATACAAATTAAAACCACAATAAGATACCACAGCACAACCACATAATAGTTAAAATTAAAAAGATTGACAATTCAAAGTGTTCATGAGAATGTAGAACAACTGGAACTCTCTACACTGCTGGTAAGAATACAAACGGGTAGAGCCACTTTTAAAAACAGGCAGCATCCTACAAAGTTAAATGTACATTTACCATATGGCCCAGCATTCTACTCCTAAGTATTTGCCCAAGAGAAAATAAAACATATGCAAACACAAAGACCTATATGTAAATGTTCATATTACCTTTATTCATAACTAATCAAAAGTGGAAACAACCCAAATGCCCATCAACTGGTGAATCTATAAACAAAATAAGAAACATTCATACAACAGAAAACTATTCTAAAGGAACAAATCACTAGATCGACCAAGGTGGTGGCATAAGATGCTCCAGGGTTCAGTTTCCCTAAAAAAAAAAAACCAACATTCATAGCAGCATTATTCATAGTTGTCAAAAGATGGAAGCAACCCAAGTATCCATCAACAGATGAATCGGTAAACAAAATGTAGTATACACATACCTCGAATGTCATTTGGCCATAAAAAGGAATGAAGTTCTGATACATGCTACAGCATGGATGAACCCTGAAGGCATCATACTGAATGAATAAGCTAGATACAAAAGGACATATACTGAATGATCTCACTTACATGAAAGAATTAGAATATGCAAATTCATTATATCCAAAACCAGAATATAGGCTACCAGGGGCCAGAATGGGGGTAAGGAATAGGTAGTTAATGCTTAACTGGTACAGAGTTTCTGTTTGGGGTGAAGAAATGTTCTTCTATGGATGGTGGTGATGGTAGCACAACACTGTGAATATAATTAACACCACTGATTTGTATGGTTGAAAGAGGTTAAAGTGGAAAAATTGAGGTTGTATACATGTTACTAGAATTTAAAAAATGTAAAACCATAGAACTGCATAACATAACCAGTGAACTCTAATGTAAACTATGGACTGTAGTTAATAGTGTAATTATAACAATATTTCATCAATTGTAACAAAAGTACCACACT
>JAQZBX010012976.1:0-40460 GCA_029593785.1 Cabassous unicinctus
GCTACCATGTAGCCCGCTGATTGGTTGGAGGCAGCGTCTGTGTGATGATTGGTTATAGTCAGCTGTTGCTGGGTAAAGGGCTTCCTGGCAGGGGAGGTGGGTGGTACCCACAAGGCTCGCAGGCCGCTTATGTCCTAATAAGGTATTATTGGGGGAATACAGGGGCAGGGGGGAGGAGGCCGCAATGCTGAGTCATTGGGTCCGCCATTTTGAGGTGGTTGCCATTTTAAATGCATACCAACAGGGAAAAGAATAAAATTGGAGTTGGGAAACGAGTTGAGGCAGAGAACAGGGGAGAGCAATCCAAATACAATGGGCTTTGTCTATATTATCAAGACTTTCATCATATATAAGTATGATTTATGTGGAGGATCTTGGTGCTGTGCAAAAATGTAGAATAATACAATGAATTTAGGAGTTATCACAATAAAACCTCCAGGAAGAATTACAATTAACTTGAGTCAATTAGATTTCTCAAGCTCCCTGACTCCAGCTCTGGTTAACAGGAATCCTAATGAGACAATTAATATTAGCTAATATTAGCTTGATGATTTAAATGCCGTACATAATTATATGGATGTATGTATATGGACGTGTGTTTGTATGTGCGTTTGTGTGCTCTATTCATACCCATGGCTATCAAAATTGAGTCTCAAAATATTTGAAAGCAAAATATGCGTGAATACTCACTGAATAGATAAGCTGAGTTTGAGGATCAGAGTCAATGTAAACAATAAACCCAGAAAATCAAGGTTAGTTATTAAAATAGCCTATAAACATGTTGATACAGTTAAGTGAAGGAGATAGTTTGGTGAATATTTGTTGAGTGCCAATGATGTGTCAGTCAATGTTAGTAAATTATTTCTTTACTCCTCATATTGGTGGAGGAAGCTAGTAGTACCCCTGTTTTACAGACAAGGAAACTATAGCTCAATAAGTTTTAATTAATGACCAAAGATAATGGTCAGAGCTGCCATGTATGGTTATGCAGTTTGTGCACTGTACAACTGAAGCTGGTATTGGGGATGGGAAAATGGGGACTGGAATACATTTCGTATTCTGTTTGCCCAGTGATGTACCATGATGCAGGGTTATATAATGAGGAAGGGGTGTCTTTCTCCAATTTTCATAAAAGCCAGCCACCTCACTGAATTATGGAGCAAAAGTTGAATCCATATCTGTGTGGGGCCAAAGACTAGGCCCTTTTCACTCTGTCTTGAAGCCTCTCTGCTAAAAGGATGCAATCAAGATAAAATATGAGTCGCTGGTGCACATCTCACAATGAAAGGGCTAACGATCTGCATCGCAAGGAGTTGCTGAGGTCAATGAAGGGAAGAAACTACTCTGGAAGTCTCCCCACAACTCCTTTCATTTAGACCAAACATTATCCGACCTTGAGGTTTGAGTATGGATGGATAGCGAGGAAGGGAAAAGAGAAATTTAGTTTTGATTGGGCTGTTTAATCTGTATGATTCTGTAAAATATAGTCACTATTAAGTAAATCACTCTTCATGGCTTAACAAATAAATCTGTGACCAGAGACTCTACACCACACATAGCACGTTAGGCACTCAATATATGTAATTACCAAAAGGAAGGGCATGTACCAAATGAACCTCTGAGGCTGTCATCAGCAAGAAAAGTGTTTGAGGGCAGTAATGTAAATGAACTTATCATTGATGTTAGAGACGAAATTTGCAACTTACTTAAGTATATATTTTTTTAAAAAGCCAAACCACAGTGATTAAGATTAAATGAAATGTGAGAACCACTGTGGTCGCAGAAGGAAACAAAGCCCATGAAGAGGACTGCAGGTTGTACTTTTCACTGCCCTAGAATCTTGACTTTTCTGTCTCCTCCATAAGCTGTAAATTCCTTGGGAGCAGGGCCCACGGATAACCCTCTCTGTATCTTCAGGCTTAGGACATAACACATGCTTAGCTCATAGTGGATGCTAAGTGAATGCTGTTGAAGAAATAGTTGTTTCCTCCCACTCCCAATACTTGGGGTCTTAACGTTGCCTCCAAGACACTCTAGCTTCTTGGTATGTGTTGGGAGAAAAAATAAAGGTGGAAAGGGACTGCAAGGAAAGCCTGCCTGGAGAGTGAAAAGTCAAAGAGTAATAGAAGACAGCTTGTGGTTGTAGTCTCCAGTGCATGATCCAGAAATAGCAGGGACTCAGAGAAGAGAGGGATTACCAAGACCCGAGGCTGCTAACAGAGGTCAGACTATCCTTAAAGGAGCGACAATGGGAATTAATCATGCAGGAAGATAGAACATCATGAGAGCAGAGGGGACTTTCAGAAGAACAAGTGTTCAAGGAAGGACAGTGAGAAGCTATTGACCAGGAGTGAAAACTCCTCACTGCAGGTGCTGAAGATGAAAGTTAGAGCCTTGAAGCCATAACCCTGAAATCAGCTGTAGTGAGTGCAGTGGTGTAGGGTTAGGTACAAGAGAAGCTTAAGGGGTCCAGACAGTTTTATTTTTATTGTTTAAAACCAGTTTTCAGGAAGATGATGTGATTTACCTCATTGTGTTTTACTCGACCCAGGTTAAATATATTTTAACAATGGCTTTTAGGAGATTATGCTTCATCCCAAAGACAAAATGATAGTCTGGAGGGAGGAGGAGATGTTTTTGAAAGAGTTTGGGCTTTTTGCTGTCCTTTATATCACACTTGAAAGGGTTTACTTGCAAGTCTAGTCCCTGATCAGCAGTCAGTATGAAATAATTCTGCTTTTTTGGCCTAGTGGAATGGTAAATTGATTGAAAGCCAGATGTAATAGAATGTACTAGATTGGGAGGGTGGAAATATGGGTGTCACAGACCCACCCTCTGACCTCTGTGTAGCAAAGGCACAGGAATTAGAATTGCCCTGAGTTTAACTGACCTAATTTAGACCTCTTTGTTTCATCATTTCAAGGAGAGTAGTTTAAGCCAAGTGTCTTCTCAGATTTGTGTAACAATATTCTGTGGTATAATGCATTTCCTTTATAATGTTGATAGCAATATGCTGGAAGAAATATAAATACTAAGTATTGTCATTAGGCTTTGGTCTCTCTATAAATTTTCTCTAAGGTCCCAGACTGCAACTTGCAGCACTAACATGTTCATACAAAGTAGTGATGGCTGACTTGGGAGAAACTTCCCTGTTCATTTTGTAGGTTGTTGGATGAAGCACAAGTTTGTCTCTTTGATGACCTTCCTTTCAGAATGGGAGGGAAGCACAAGTTGTAAACTTTATTAGGTGTATTAGTCAGCCAAAGGGGTGCTGAGGCAAAGCACCAGAAATCTGTTGGCTTTTATAAAGGGTATTTATTTGGGGTAAAAGTTTACAGTTACAAGGCCCCAAAGAGTCCTACTCAAGGCTGCTTTCTCACCAGTCTGTTGCCACGTGTTGAAGAAAGATGGCAGGTGATCTCCGCCTGGTCTCTCCTTCCTCTTTCTCTTAAGGCTCCGTGGGCCCAGCTTCTTCTGATCTCAGCTGTGGGCTGGCATAGGGCTCATCTCTCATCCCAGGGCATTAGCTGTTTGAACCTTCTCCTTTCTGTCACATGGCAGGACTGATATGACCAAGTGCTCTCCTCTTCCATGTCTATGGGACTCTCTCTTCCCGTATCTCCTTCTGTGCATCTTCCTGAGTGTCAATTGATATAGACCAAAGGGGCGTGGACACAACCCTGAGTCATGCCCTTCAGACGTGGTTAAATCAAAGCCCTAATCTGAATTTAATCAAAGACATCTCAATCAAATCTAATACAATCAAAAGGTATCACGCCCAGAGGAACAGGCCAGTTTACAAACATAATCTCTTTCTTGGAAATTCATAAATAATCTCAAACTGCCACATTAGGCAAATTGGTACAGTACATTCCTGAGGTCTGTATTTATCCTTTAAAGGACTTATAGAAAATATTAAGCTTTGGAATCTTTTAAGATAATTTTAGGAATGGAAAGACTTATAGGAAAAAAAGAGTTTGTTGTGTGGTCAGAGTATTTTGTGAGTGGAGAAGACTCTGGGTTCTTTCAGGACATAACCGAGAGGAATTTCTGAATAAGCTTGGGCTTGAAGGCAGGAAAATGGATTCTTGTCCTTGCCCAGCCATTGTCTTTCACAGCCTGCAACAGTCACCTGGGGCAATTTGGTCTTAGTTATTTCATTTTTAAATGGAGGATAGAGGGTTGGATACACTGAACTAGAAGATCTAGCTCTGACACTTTCTGCTTTAAAGTCAATTCCTTTTTTTGGATGGGCAAAGAAATGCATTCAGATAAATGAACTTTAGCAGAATTATGCTTGTTCTTTTAAAAACAAAAAAAGTCCATTATCAATGTTTATGCCATGTATTGACCCTAGGCCCAAACAGACTTCTCAATATGAATACCAATATTGTTCTTCTTATATGATATTGAACAAGTCCATATAGTGAAAATATCAGTAATTTTCCTTTTGTGATTTGGTACCAAAATGCCATGACTTAAATGCTCCAAACAGGTCAGGGACAAATGGTGTTATCATAAAATTGTCATCACATTTGGCCTCTACCATCCAACCCACTTTCAAAGGTCCTCCCCCGCCCCAGAGATGGCACCCTCATCTGTCTGCTCGTTGTCTGCTCATTGTGTCTGCTCATTGTGTCTGCTTGTTGTGTCCACTCGTTGTCTGCTCATCTTCTTCAGGAGGCACTGGAACTGAGCCCAGGAAGGACCTCCCATGTGGGAGGTGGGCGCCCAGCTGCTTGAGCCACATCCACTCCCTCAAAGGTTTTTCAAGTGGACTGTGACATATACCTTATTTTCTTTAGTGAAGGCCCCTTGGGTACTTTCTAGCCTCTCACCTGTGGTACTCTTGCCTCAGCCATTTAACACATTAAAAGAATCACTGTTAGAGAGTGTTTTATCCAAGACTCACTGCTTATTTTTGAAGGCCTGATTGCATCCTCACTGCACATTCTGGGATATCTGACTCTCCTGGATGGAGTTATGTTCTTCCTGGGGATATTAAAAAAAAAACACGACTGTGTTCTTTGTCTGGGTGGCTTGGTTATTATTGTCCTTTGGTAACCTATTATTTTATCAACTGCTTTACTGCAATTAGCTTGTCTAAAGGTTTTGCTTTCCAGCAGAACTGATTTAATGCCCTCCCCATCTTTTGTGATTGCATTTCCTACCTCTAGAGAAATACTTAACCTTATTACTGATGACTTAGATTCCACGATTGTTTAAGACAAAAGGACAAGGGAGATAGTATTTCCTGGAAACACACTCCCAGGCCAAGGAGCTTTTAAGATTGGTTTCCTTGTTCTTCTTTGCTTTTATGGAGCATATGTGAAACTCAAATGGACTGATTTTAAAAATATACCCCCACAGAAAGTCCAGTGTATAGCAGAGCTTGGAAACTACTGAACAGATGTAGCAGGTGTAAACATGTTTCCTTATCTTGGTTCTTGGATTTTACATCCTCCTAGAAGACTCTCTGTGCTGCGGAAAAGGGTTATCGGTGCAGATGGTAAACTGCTGAAATGCCCAGAAGGTTCAAGCTCATCTGTGCTTTTAAACAAGGGCAGGGTTTTGCGCCGTCTGACTCACAGGTGTTTGGAAAGCTCCAAATTACCTTCAGGTTCTTCGGTTCTACTTTGCTTTAACAGATGTCTTGGGTTATATGTTGGAAGTATCAACTCCTTATGGTGTCCAAGTGTTTAAAACTGGAAAGAGGGTCCCAAGAGCGAGGGGGTGGAGCTGAGTTCTTGGCACACAAGCTGGTGCCGTCACTGCAAATCGAGGCTCTGGGCCTCTCCTGTTTCTGGGCTGCTGCCACCAATTTTCTCTCTGGCCACTGGCTCCTTCCTTTCCTGCCTGGCAGAGTTCTTATTGTACAATCTTTTTGGCACAGACACTTCATTATTTCTGAACCTTCATGTCCCTTGTTCCTGTTTCTGTCTCTTTCAGCCTGTGGCGGCAACAGGTGCAAAGCAGTGATGACCACATGCTTCAGGTGTTCTGCTAGAGTGGTTTCTGTGGAGTGAGCGCCAGAGCTAGCCTTCTGTTAGGGCCAGAGACGAGCGCCCACATTTATTAGCTTACTTTCCCAGGGCAAGCAGCTCCCATCCTCTCTGAAGAAAGCAAAGCAAAACTAAACTAGACTAATGAGTAGCATAACACCCTTCATTCCGCCACTGATGTCTGTGACATTCGGCCGGCTGCTGGCTCCCCTACCATTTGTCTTTTCCCTTTGGATACAAAGCAGCATTTCCTTAGAAGAGCATTCCCTAAAAATGTTATTTCCCTGAGGATTTTAAGGAATGATATTTGGGAAAATACTGTGTTGTTAAAAAAAAAAAAAAAGTTAAGGAAGACCCGAGTTATATAGAAGTAATTTTTTTTTGAACTTCAGGATTTCTCAGGACAATTAAATATGCTAATTTATAAGTCAAGATCTTCATAAATAAAACAGGTAGGATTTCCCCCTACTCATTAAACCAAGAGCGGTTTTTTTGTGGAGCACGACGTGAGAGAAGTGCTCCTTGGAATACACTTTGGGAAATGTTTGCTTAGACAAAACAATGAGGCCCAGGAGAGCTAGCTAGTGGCGTAGTCTGCCCTGGAGACAATCGACACATCATTAATGGTGTCTGGGTAGGTTTTCTGTTTGTGTTTTGTTTCTGTCATTTGCACGTGGTAAAGGGAACTAAGGTCAGAGGGTTGTAGAGATGGTAATGGACACTTTGGTTGTCTCCCCATATCTTTCGCCCCCACACTATTGCAGTCATGCTCTTTGAGAGGATCTATCCCCACTCAGCTCCCATGGGGCCCTGTCCTAGAATATCAGGGTGACCCTCCTATGGATTGAATGGTGACCCCAGAGGAAGGCTCAAGTCCTAACCCCTGGTCTTGTGAATATGAACTCGTTTGTAAATAGGATCTTGAAAGATGAGACCAAACTGCATTAGGGTGGGCCCTAATCCAGTATGACCAGCGTCCTTATGAGGAGAGCTAATGTGGACAGAGACACACGTGGCTGATGACAGAGACCCTGTTGAGTTAGGGGTTGCTGGCAGCCACCACCAGCCCCCGACAGACTTCAGAGGAAGCATGGCGCTGCCAACACCTAGGTTTTGGACTTCCAGCCTCCAGAAATGAGAGGCAATAAAGCTTAAACCGCACCGGTCTGTGGTGCTGTGTTACAGCAGCCCTGGAAAACGAAGACATCCCCTACCACAACTGTTTCAGGTAAGCCTGACCTAGCCAGTCGGTCTCACGATGGTTCCCTGGCCACAGGGGTTGGTTCAAGGATGCACCATTAACCCGATGCTCAGGATTTTCATCTAATGGTGTTGAGAAATGCCCTTTCTTTCCTGATGCGTGTGAGTGATGAGGCTGGCGTCTCGGATGCTATGGACAACCATCTTACAGAACTAGTCAGAGGATATGGATGGAAGAGGGCAGAGACATGAAAACAGAAGAAACGCATTCAGAACTCTGATCAATCCTAGGGATTAGGGCTGAGCTTCTCAATTACATGAGCTAATGTGTTGCTTGAGCCACGTTGCATTGTTTTCTGCTACTTGCAATGAAAACCTTCCCATCTGATGCCCACATTACCCAGGGGCAATAGCGTATCAAGCTTGAGACCCAGCCTAGAAGTACCAGGGTAGGACTTCGCGTCCAGACTGCTGTAGGTCTGACTTGTCATGTCTGAGTTCCTGAGCAATAATTAAGTTCATGTTTCAAAATTCTGTACCATGGCCCCAAATATCAGTGGATAATCCCCGTGTGTGGCCGTTTTAGGTCTGGTAGTTAGCTGGACTCCGTAATCCTGTACAAGTGATTAAATGCTAGGTTTCAAAGTATCCTTTCAACAGGTCACTGCATTTTAATAGGGGGCTCTTGACGACGGATATGCCTGCAAGACCTAAGGGAGTCTCTAATGCTGAAATACAAGGCTACCAGACAGTCTAATCTGGACATATTTAGGGGTCCATCCACGTGTCTCTTAAGGTTACGTCAACTGAGAGTAAAACCTGGTCCTGAAATTGATAAAATGAAGAACCACGTCCCACGTAAGACTGAGGAATTGGGGTCTTTTCAAGAACTTCAGTAAAATGATTTTCTGAGGCCTGGATGATACCCGAGTGCTGAAAACATGAATCTCTGCAGTTTAATTCCTGGTGCCAGTCCTGAGGTGTACAGCCACAAACTGGATCCAGCCACGTTGGACCGTCTTTCTTTCAATACCCTGAGCCACCTGTGAGCTTTCCTGTTTCAAGACAGAAATAAGGTCACTGTGCTTGGTCAACGTTCTTATGGAAGAGTGGCATGTCTGCTAGCCCACGGCTTATGCACCGACACCCTCCCAGGTCTCCAGTGCTGGCTCAGTGATTTGCTTGCTATTTCTTGAAATTTCTTTTTCATCCCCTGAATCGAGGGTCTGTCTCCTGTAAATTAATAATCCTGATTCAGGCTTTGCTCACAAGTATAATTCAAGGAGTAGCAATCAGTAATTCAATCAACAAATACTTATTGAATATTTACCACGTGCCAAACATTGTTTAGACACTAAGGATATAACACTATACAAAATAGATAAAAATCCCTACACTCACGGAGGTTAGAATCTTGTGTGTGTGTGTGCATGAGCATGTATATACAGATAAAGAAGAACTATTATCTGTATATAATTGAAGGATATAGTGTGCAATATGGAGTTAGAGATTGGTAGTTTTATCTTATGTCAACGTGGCTAAGCTGGAACTATATTTCCCTGGACGGCTCCTGGTTAGAGGTGGCCCAAAGTAAAATTTGCACGAGGTTTGGAAGTTGGAAATGAAGCAGCAGCCTTACCATCTGAAGATCGTCATGACCTGATGCCATGAGAGAGACACGCAGAGGTGCCGGAGGAGTCTGCCTCATCCTTGCTCTCCCCTGCTGTGAGTTCCGGGCTGCTTCCCCACTGCCAGTCCTGCAGGGACCTCGGGCCTTCCTCCAACGTGCCCACCGGCTCTCGCACGCCGCCGCGTTCTGACCTGATGCGCGTGGCTTCTAGCATTCGCTTGCAGGCCCCTCCTGTCTGTCCGTACCAGCGCTTCAGAAAAGACTGACTTGGGACTTTTCTCTCATCCTGCCAATTAATTTCTTTACGGGCCCTTGCTTTCCCAGCTTCTCTTAAAATTGTGTGAGGTCTTCTTTCTATAGCATACCCCATGTCCCATCATGTACTCCGTGTTCCGTAATGCTCTTTGTGTCCCTGCTTGCCTGACTGAACCCTGACTGATCCAAGTGCTGTGAAAAACATAAAGAAGGACGTGGAGATGGCGACGGCTGCTGGGGGGCTGGGCCGTGGGTTTAACTGGCAGAATCAAGGAAGTCTCTCACCGAGAAGGAGGCTTTGGAGCACAGAGCCGAAGGTGGTCAAGAAAATAATTGTAAAAGCCATCCTAAAGCTCATGAAGCCTCTTCAAAGGATAACAGGAATAATAAAAGATTTGGCTCACAAACGCCTACGACCAAATACCCTGTAATGCGTAAATATAGTCATCACAAAAGTACTGTATGATTTCCTTTAGAACCCTCTTTTGAAGCAGTATTTTCTTAAACCTATGGCACCTTGCTGAGGCAAAATCAAGGCCAGAATTGTTCTTTGAGCTTTTAGAGGGAAAAGAGCTCCGTAGGTATGAAGCCATAAGAATAAAATACCCTCGTTAAGTAACATTGCTCCGCGGACTTCTGGAGCTCAGCCATCCCTTTTCCCAAACACACTCCTCCAGCTTTTTCTTGCATTTTCAAGAGCATCAATGAAAAATAAATATGAATAGCGTAAGAAAATCAGGGCAGACAGTCCCCGAGAAGGAGAAAGCGATATAGGAAACTTTCTCCAGCGGGATCCATGGTGACCAACTCCCTGGCTTGGCTTCGGAGAGCTCAAGCAGGGTCTGCCCTCAGCCGTGTGCCAGAGAGAGATGAATCTGCCTAAGGAAACAATGTGCCAACAGGAGACCCTCTGCTCCTGTGTTTTCCTGTCTGCAGCACCAAGAGCTTGGTTTCCTGGCAACCTGCCATGGAGCTTTCCCTCCGAGGAGGCTAGTCTGCCCCTAGGGGGAGCCCATTGGCTGCGAGCCTCCCAGGAACTCCAGTGTCTCACTGCCTCCTCTCGGGATGGCAGGCTGGCTCCCTCGTCGAGCACAGTGAGAGCATCTGCCAGGAAAAGATTATTTTGAGGCAGGTATGCATTTGATACATCGGTGTTGCAGGCCTCCTGTGCCAAGGCATAACCCGTCATCGAGAGACAATTGCAGGCTTTCTTGAGACTTCAAAATCTAAAGCTAAGCAGAAGGTGGATGTCTGTCAGCAGCTCTTTAGATCATGGCAAATAGCACTGTGTTATCTATCTGATAACCATTCATTAGGATTTTGCCACCAAAATTTCTTGTTTTGATCTTGGTTGGTGTTTTGCTTTAAACGGGTTTCATTAATTGAAATAGATGCATACAGTTTCATATATTTTGACACCACAAGAGAACACATATGACATGTTGCAAGCATATTTTCCCTTCCACCAACATGTCCTAAAATTTAGCTTTTGTGAAAGTAATATGCACAAACCCGAAAACTAGGCAGACAGGAGCCAAGAATTTCTGTTTTGAGAGGTAAAAGTTGAAAAGGACCTTCTGGGCCTTTGGAAGGCAACGTGGTAAAGGAAAGCATGTTCCACCTGCCGGCAATTATGTCCTCACCCTGCATTCTCTGGTTCTGCTAAGACACTTTTTGACCCACTCTCATGGACTTAGAAGCGAGCTCTCCCATGGACACAGCATAAACCAAGCCAGAAGGGAAGGCCTAAGAGGTAGAGCAGGAGCGCACCTCCAGTGACATCCCCATTGATTAAAAGGCTCAGGAAGGAAGGAGGAAGCTAACAAATGTACCTGGCCAAGGTCAGTGATGGAAAAACTCTCATTACCTTGGTTTCCTCCCACCTTTTTGGCTTAAGTTTTCAGACATTCATTTATTCATCTTAAATTCCAGAGGTGCTTCTGGACCGATGTCCAATAGTTTCATAAATATCATTCACTGAATTGAATTAAGGTAAATGGACTTGAAAGCAAAATCCAACAGTCTAGTATTTGTCTTTTCAAACATTCACTGTCGTAAAAGCCTGCAGGAGTACTGGTATGATCATCACACAAATATTTCTTATGCTATAACACTGCTCAGGTTTGTTGATTTTTAACAGGTATGTGTTTCCCCCAAATTTCTAGTACCAGTTTGTTCCTAGGACATTTTCCTTTAATTTTGGAAGTCTCACCATACTGATGTTCTAGTTTAACATCTTAATGGAGTAAAACTCCAACCTTCCCACCTATGATAAGTACAACATAATCTGACCTGTAAATAGATAGAGCCAAATAATAGTGAGTGGGCATTTACTCTTAAAAAAAAAATCTCTCTTAAGTGCTACCTCCTTCCATTCCATCAGTAATTAGTTGCATGTGGGAAATGAAACAATTCATTTGCCTCCATTGTGTTACCATCAGGATCCCTGAGGACCACACCTTTATCAAACAACCAAGGACTGCACAAAGTGAAGGCAAATGGTGTAGAACAGCAGAGAAGGGCATGAAGGTGACGATTATCCTTCCTTTACTTTAAAAAAGATCTTATCTAAAGTGCTTAAAGCTGACTTGAATTTGGATTTTGCAAGTCTTGCCTTATGATTGGATAGCTTGAACTCCATTTGACATGCTAGAGAGTCTTTCCTTTCTTATTCATGTCATTGAGAATTAGCTTTAAGGAAGAAGAAAAATCACATCTTCCTGATATTTAATTTAAAAAGTATTGGTCTTGCTAGCCATGTCTTTCTCTTGAGTTTATGTCAAAAGTATACTTACAGTAAAAACACCTTACCAGCACTTACTTTTAAAAGTAAAATTATGGTTTAGAAATAAGATGGCATTTAAAAAACACATTCTTAAAGGAAAATAAATTATCTTTACATTTTCCCCACATTTTCCTTCTTCTCTTATTTTAATTCCTGGGATGTTTACAAGCTTTGACTACTAGAAGCTTTTTTCTTTTCTTTCTCATAATTATTCATGAAATTAAATTAACCTGCCATCAGATGAACTATTATGTTTTCCTGGTCTTTTTGCCCCCAACAGCTAGACTTCCTATGAGTTATGAGTGAAAGTTTTACATGATTTTCTTCTAAATTATGGTTTTTATGAAAATGAAACCTTTCACAAAGACATCTAAGTATCATTTTAAAAAAACTTTTTATAAAATCAACAAGACTATTTATAGTACTATTTAAAGAATATAAACATACAGATATATTTAGCTGCCTTTCTCCGTATCCTAACTCATTTCCCACAGAGATTTCACAGAACTCACCCTTAATCTTTCTGTCTCTGATACAAACTTCCAGAGCTTTTTTTATTGCTCCAGTAACACTTTTGAGCATATTTAACTTAATGTCAAAACTCTTATATTAAGTGTGCCTTCATTCTTTCAACCCTCTAGCAGGAAAGACATGCTTATCTTCTCATCTTTCAAAAAAAGTAAGACCAGCTTGCCCTAACATATTACCCAGATCTTCTACTCCACCCTCTTCCCATGATTTTGATTACCCATGCAAAAAATAATTTCAGAAGGAATAAATAAAACTGTGGAAAAAAAAAGATGAAAGGAGGAGAAAACCTCAAACAAAAAGAAAAGAAAAAAATTATGCAGTAGAATAATACTGCTGGTGTGCATAAAAAAACCCTAAGATGGCCTTTTTCCAATCAAGGGGAGTAATTTTCCCTTCTCAAGAGGGAGACCTTCTTTGCCCTTTGAAACCAGAGTTGATGTTTACTAATTAATTTATATAGGATGGTCCCCTAGCAACCATTTCAAACAGGATCTGTTACCTCTGCTCTCTGGGTTTAAAGGTGATTATCCTTTTCCAAGACCACAGTGTTTGTAGAAGCAAGCAGAATACAGCACTATTTGAAAAACCGGTATCAAGTAATATTTCCACAACACCCGATGATGAAGTGATGCCTTAGAAATTGTGACATTGCTATTTGGAGTTGAGATAAGCTTTCCCATATCACTTAATTTGTATTTGTAATTATATCAGATGGGAAGACTTTAAATCACCAGAAATCACCATCTGCCACACCGTCTATATTTACTTATTTATTCGTTTCTTGTCATCTCTCTCTCAAATTAGGGAGTTTCAAAGGTCTATTTTGTTCATTGCTCTATCCTTAGTACCTACTCCCTGGCACAGAGTAGGCACTCAATACACTTTTGTGGACTGAATAAATGAATAAAGATTTTTTATCTAATTTTTATAGAGGGGGCAAGAGACAAAGATGAATGATATTTACCAATTTCTCAAGTTGCTGTTTTACTTTCTAGGGCTTTATCAATTATAAGGGAAATTTAGATCCTATTTTCACTGCAGTGTGTTAAAATGGGCTTCTCTTGTAATGGACTCGGTTGGTGCCTTACCCCTATCTCCCTGCCCTTACCACATGGCCAGACTGAGAACACCAGCACTTTTTTTTGCCTGGGGTCTTTCTCCTGCCACTGGAGCCAACGTTGCCATTAAGATGGCAGCTGCAATGCTGGGAGGCTGGGGAACTCACAAGACCCTCAGCCCATGACGGACTGGATTGGTGTGTAAACACCCCAGCTCCCCCTCCCTGCTCCTCGGATCCACTAACGGGGAGGCATGTGCTTTGTGCTGGCTCTTGGGCTTTCCCCAGCAAGATGAAGCTCCAATTGCATTAACATCTAGCTAGCTTCTTTGGCGGCCTTTTCCTCACGTCTCCCTTTCCCATTCCTCTACCCACATTTTCCTTTGCTTCCCACGTGAACCGTTGGGCCTTGTTTTAATTTCCTATGGCTTGCTTCTTCCAGCTTCTAGTGGCTCCATGTGCTCCTCGGCTTGTGGCACCGTAACACCAGTCTCGGCCTTTGCCTTCACGTGGGCTTCTCCTCTGTGTCGTCTTCCCTTCTGTTCTCTGATAACGTTTGTCACTGGATTCAAGGCCTACCCTAATCCAAGGTAATCTCATCCCAAAAGCCTTAACTTCATTACATCCCTTTCTCCAAATAAGTCCACATTCTCAGGTTTCAGGTGGACATATCTTTTGGGGGCCACCCTTAACCCCATTATAGTCCTGAATCTTTGTCTTAGGGTCAGCCTCTGGCAGAACCCAAATGAACATGAAAAATGAATTGCAATTGTTTCAGAGTAGCTAAGAGTTCAGAATTTAGAAGTTAGTTCCTGTAACTCACCCCATCTCTGCCAGTGTTCTCAGAAGCTTGTTTTCTGTACATGGAAATGGATTATTTTTCTCAGTCCAATCTTTGCTTCTAGCTTCTAGTCCAATCCAGCTGAAATAAAGCAATGAAGCAAAATTTCATTCTCATGTTTGATCTTTTACAACCTTTGAAGTATTTCTATAGTGATGGGAGAAGTGAATTTCAGAATTCCCAAAAAACTGCTTTTCTTCATTCCTTTTCCCCCTTTTCTTCTTATTCCGCCATGCTCTACCTCTTTCTT
This sequence comes from Cabassous unicinctus, assembly GCA_029593785.1. Classification (NCBI taxonomy): domain Eukaryota; kingdom Metazoa; phylum Chordata; class Mammalia; order Cingulata; family Chlamyphoridae; genus Cabassous; species Cabassous unicinctus. The sequence continues at coordinate 14,552 of JAQZBX010012976.1, forward strand.
CTGCTATGGGTGACTTTCATCATCCTTTTCATAACATTTCAAACCCCATATTGAGCTAATTGCTTTAATTTTAACAAAACATATGTGATTTCTAGGGTTTATGAGCTACAGATATTCTTAAGTGTCATCCCAGCCAACTGTAATCAATTCTTAGATTACAAAATAAGGCCCCAGCACAGAGAAAACAAGGCCGTATCGACTGACACTTCTACGTAATGCTATGGATGGTGCCGGCAACTTCAGTCTTTGATTTGCCTTTTATAATAATATAAATTTAGAAGATACACGTGATTCCCCCGATGAGGATTGATTGTGGTATTGAAAATAAGCCCCCTTCCCTCACCAAAAATGGAAATCTTTGGTCTTGAGGGGTGACTTCCCAAATGAAGAAGTTTGGTCTGTCTTTCATGCATGGGCAGTAGGCACTTTTCCTTCTGCTGCTAATCCAAGAAGGTCCTCCATGATAGTCCACTTGAAAGGGCCAATGACTTTCTTTCCACTTCTCTTCAGAGGCTCGAAAGAGTGAAGGTCTCAACAACAAGGCATTCTCTTTACCTGAGAGAGGAAAGCCCTTCCAATTAAGGCCTCTACAAACAGAAATTCTTTTATAGATGCTTTCTTCACCCATATGCTTTCTCTTTTTCCCCTAATCTTCCACCGTCCACAGGCAGTTCCTTGTCACATCTCGCAGTCTGATAACCTGACTCTCCCTCAGAACCCTTGCCATCCCAGCTCAAGAAGTTTAACGCACAGGTTTCTTGTGGCTCTTGAAGAGTCCAGCACTTCTCAGACTTAGACTGGATGTGCATATCGATGTTTCCTTCCATTTGATCATCTCAGACCCCTAAAGGCCTAATGTAGAAAGACTGAGGTGAGCCCATCAATTTCAGTTCAGTTTTTAGTTTTCTTTTGAGTGGGAGCCACTGATTTTCTAAGTTAGTCACTTCTTATAAGGTAAAAACAGTTTACTGAGCTATTTTTCTCAGGGACCGAATTATCTAATCATATATCATTAAATGATATTTCTACTATTGTTATCTCCCTGCCCCATCCCTTGAATTATGGAGCTGAAAGTCATACGGATTTTTCTTGTCCCTCTTGAGGTCTAGCTGCCATCTCTGATGCACCGGTTCTGATTAAATTGTTTTGATTTGAGCTTTTGCTTTGATAATTTAGTTTAATTAGATCCTCATGCAAGGAGGCAGGCAGCACCTAGCAAAAAACAAAAAAAAGAAATTTCACAAGTAAAGCACCTATTCAACTTCTACCCCCAAATATCCCTCGTGGAGGTGTTCTGTGGGCTTGAACAAAAATTGTTTTGGAATTAGCGGTGACGGAAGACAGGGGCTAAATCCCAGCTGCTTTGGATGCCCATCTCATCATGAGGCGACTTTGATCCCACAGGTTTTTGTGGGGTTCCCTTGATTTTTAGCCTTGCCACAGCTTCTCCTGAGCGGGCTCAGGGATGTGTTGCATTCTGTCTCAGCAGCTCCACTGTGGATTGTAAGTCTTTCTACCCAGTACATTTAGGGTCTGAAGGAGATCTTGCCTGCACCTTACACACAGTTCAAAACTAGCTCTAGGGCATCTTTCCACATACCTGCTATTTTATGCTTTCCCAGGAATTTCCCATATTCCTCTACCAAATGGGAGCATCTGCCGGGAAAGTCAAGTGAACGCATCAGAAGATAATATAACCGAGAGGGTCAGTTCAGCCAGAGTTCAGGGTGTCACCCAGTGGGGGAGGGGTGGTTCTGTGGGGGTGCAGACAGGTGAGAGATGAGGCTGGAGCAGCAGGCAGGTATTGGAAAAATGCTTGAGATGACAAGAAAGGGATTTGGACTTAACCCTGAGGACATTGTGGCGCCAGTAAGTGCTTTAGGTAGGCTAGTGGATGACGTTCTTGCACAATATACTGAAGCATGTCTGAATCCAGAATACCAACCCGCTTTTTTAGGTAGGTCACTTCTCCTTATGAACAATGCAAATGAAGGTCTTACACAAATATCTCTAATCAGTATCAGACAAACGCCAATCAGGTTCTTTGTGCTCTGGCTCGGTAGGATGCTATTAAAATGATTGAAAGCCAGACCCGTGCATCATGCCGACACTAGCACTGACCTGTCATGACAATCTTCTCTGCCTTTTTTGTCTGTCAGCTCAGCATTGCTGATCATCTGAAGAAAAAGGAATATCGGAACTGTAACTGCGGCATGGCATAGATTCATTTTCAAAACCCCAGATTGGAAATACACTGTTGTATCTACAGCCAAAACTGCTGGTGATGATTAATATTAATATGTATTGGTTGTGCTTGAAGACAGGGCATGACCAGATACCTTGCCTGCAATGTGCAGGAGAACATGTGTCATATTTTAAAAGCTTTTTTGCCATGCTGTATCATACAGAGTAGGATGATAAACTGAAGAGACTACTGTTGTCCTTAATACGCACTCTAAGAAACTGAAGGAAGGTAAATGATCTGAAAAATGTCCCATCATATACATAAATATATATACCATATTATTATAATAAATATATATGTAATATATACTGTGTATAAAATAAATATATATGCATGTAGAATTTAAACATTATATATCTTATAAATATACATATTTAATGCGTATATAGTGTATGTTATATAAATATATACACATATAGAATATAACATAATATAGTTTACATTATATATATTATCTGAATATGTGCATGCCTGTATATAATGTGTACATGACTTTTTTGAACCTGTCTCCTCATCTATAAAATGAGGATTATAATTCCAACTCAAAGATTGGTTCTGAGGATGAAATAATTTATTTAAGTAGTGTGCTTAACACAGAGCCTAGCAAACAGGAGAAATGCAGTTGCAGTGAGTTTCCTTTCCCTAATAATTAAATGTTAGAACCACATACATGGGAGCACGTGTAGCTCAGTGGTTGAGCAACTGCTTGGCATGTACGAGGTCCTGGGTTCAATCCCTGGTACCTCCTAAACAAACTTAAAAAGAAAAGTAAATAAATAAAAATAAACCGAATACGTGGAAATTTAAGCATGCAGAAATTTTTGAATATATATTACTTTCAATGATTAGTAGAGGAAAAAAATCAAGGATCATATTTTTCCAAGTGAGGAATTTTAATTTATTATCAGTAAAGCAAGTCCTCAGCAATAATTGAGTTAATTTCTAGTAAGTCTCACCTCTTTCTATAGCACTTACTTAACATCATCAATAAGTATTCAGAATCAGGTGTTTCGTTTTCATCCAAAATTTCCACTCCGGATCTAAGTCCAGATCTACATATAATCATCTTTTTATTTTTTGAGATGTCTACACTTTGTGAAATTTAAATATTTTTAGTTTTCCTTTCATTACGTTTTTGAAGTCTAAGTTGGTATATGCAAACATGTAATAAGAATTATTATTACATGTATGGGGTGGATAAAAGAAAACTTCAAATTCTTGACGCTCCCCCCATCAAGAGGACTCTCGGTGGTGTGTGTGACGGCTTTACAAAATGCTGACCGCAGAAGTAATGCTGTACTGGTTTCCAGCTCAACTCTGGAGAACTAGCAGTGTCCATGTCCTGTGTCTTAGGACATGTCTCCAGAAGCCCTAAAACCATCACGAAAGACGTCTGACTACTCTGAGACAGCCGTGATGGCACGGTCTCTGCTGGGCGCTCCCCTTGACCATCACAGCCTTCTGTCCATCCCTGCCAAGATTCCAGGGAAGTGAATGAAGTCATCCTCTATCCTCGCTCCAGCCCACCCACCAGCTGAATACCACTACCAAATTTTCAGGGCAATTTGTTACATAGCAATAGGCAGAACAAAGGATCAATGGAAAGTGAAGTAGAACGTTATTTCTCTCCTTGGTGGGCATGTTAGTGTGGGTGCAGAGGAGATTTTAGGGTCTCTAGTAAACTGGACTGAACAATGTGAGCTTAAGAATAAAACCACAGTATTTTTAGCAGCTAGGATAATTTCATAAGTATTGTTTTGAATGTCTTATACAAGCCTGGGAACCTTTCATGTTCCACACTGATTTAAAATATGGTTCTTGTTAAAATTATTCATATTGCCAGAAGATTATTATGAATATCTGATTCAGACCTCTAAACTTTACTTGTGAGACTGTAAGCATAAGTAAAGATCAATTTTATTTAAATGGCAAAATGTTTCTGAAATAACTACCATTGTAACAAATTCATTCAATCTAGTACCATTTTCTGTTAAAATTATGATTCAGGCATGAGTGATAAATTTTGTGGAACACAAGTAATATTTCTCATGCTTCTAATAGTAATTCTTTATCTAGAAAATGAGTACCAAGAGACGTAAAGAGAGTACAATAATTGCTTAAGTGCTCTGAGCGCTTAGACATGTTAGCGCCACATAAAATAAAAGCAGTTGCGATAAATGGCAAATGGACCCGTTCCTTGAAACTTCCTCCTTGGCTACCCCTTAACTTCCGCTCCTCACCTTGTATCAGTTATCCTTGCCTTTCCTGAAGCTACACATTTCCCCAGGGCAAAAGCAGGGAACGGATTGCATCTATTCCTGGAACTTTAGCCATAAAACATGCATTTGAATTGACCCAAATTTATATTTCTAGTCTTGACCTTTTTTCCTAAGTTCTGGATCCATATTTTCAATTGCATTAAACATATGTCCATCTGGATATCTCTCTAATATCTCAAACATATCTAAAATAATAAAGACTCATGTTCAACTACATATTCATTCAAATCTATATCAAGCTAGCCCATAAAGAAAAAGTTTTCTTGCAACATAATGCTACTAAAAGCCATGTCCGTATCTGAGAAAATGGTATGCTTCTTCCATTCCGATGAGATGACTGTGGAAACGTTTAAAGTAAAATGTTTCTTAAATTATGGCATAACACAAAATAGGGCAGAAATCATTCATGTATTTTGAAAAATCAGTGAATTTTCAAAAGCTGAACACATTTGGGTAACCGCCACACAAAAGAAGTTTCTAGCCCTCCTAAAGGCCTCTCTTATGCTCTTTCTCCAAAAGTAACCATTTATAGGACTTCTAGTGCTGCCACTTAGTTATTTTTACTTTTTTTGAATTTTATATAAATGAAATCATAGTCTGATTCTTCAGTCTGTTGTTTTTGGCTCAACTGGAAAGCTGAAATTTATTCATGTTGCTATGTGTAACAGTTTGCTTATTCTCATTGCAGTATGGTTTTCCATTGTATGGAGAGATCATAATTTATTTATCCAGTCTACTGGTGACAGACATTTAGATTTCTCAGTTTCCGCCTGTTGCAAGAGTGCTATTATGAACATTTTAATATGTTTTTGGTGCAAATATGTATGCAATTGAGTTGACTATACACCTAAGAGAGCAGTTGTTGAACCGTAGGCATGTTCATCTTTATAAATGTTGCCAGTTTTCCCAAGTGATTTTATCAATACTTTCAGCAGCAGTGAAATCCATATCTTGGCAGCCCTTGACATTGTTAGTATCCTTAAATTTAGCCATTTGATGAGCATGTGGTTTTGATTTGTACTTCATGATGACTAATTAGATTGATCATATTTTCATATGCTTATTGGCAATTCAGGTATCTTTTTTAATGAAGTGCCTGTTCAGGCATTTTGAACTTTTTAAAAAAAGATTTGGTTGCTTTGTCTTAGGTTTTTATAGAATTTTTAAAATGTATTTGGTACATGATTCCTTTGTCAGATACATGTGTTATAAATATCATCTACTCTAGAGAAGTCATCACTTTTATAATGGTGTTTTTGATAAACAAGCTTTTTTATTTTAATGTAGACTAATTTAGTCAAGGTTTTCTTTTGCATTTTTTAAATAAGTAAAATCTCTGTGTAGAATGCATTTTCTAGAATGCTTATTATTTCACTTTAAGTTTATGATGTTTGAGCCACCTGAAATTAATTTTTGGGTAAGGAGTGAGATATTGGCAAAAATGTATATTTTTCCATTTAGCTATCTGATGGATCCAGTACTATTTATTGAAAAGACCATCTTTTCCTCCCTGCAGTATAGTGGTACCTCTGTTATAAATGAAGTGATATTTCATGTGTGGATCCATTTCTGAAAAATGTATTCTATGCCATTGGTCTATTTAACTCTCTTTGCAATAATACTACACAGCATTAAACAGGGTAGCTTTATAAGTGATGAGAGTAAGACCTCTAACTTTTTTCTGCTTCTTCAAGATTATTTGTAGACTTTGGCATTTGTATACAAATTTTAGAATAAGATCATCAAGTTTCACAAACATAATGGATTTTTATTTGAATGGCTTTTGACTTTAGAGTTAACTTAGGAGGCATGGTTACCTTTAAAATGTTGTCTTGATCCATGAATATGGTATATTCTTTCATTTATTTAGATGTTCTTTATTTTCTCTCAATAATGTTTTATGGTTTTCAGTGAAGAGGTCTTACATATAATTAGTTAACCTTATTCCTAGGTAGTTGCATATATTTATGATGTTAACTTTATTTTATTGTTTATAACTGGTATATAGAAATAGAATTAACCATAATTTGTTGATAACTAATTCACTTATTAAATTTAAGAGTTCTTATAGTCCTTTATTTATTTATTTATTTTTAAAGATTTATTTATTTATTTATTTATCCCCCACTTGCTGCTTGTGCTTGCTGTGTCCATTCGCTGTGTGTCTTCTCCGTGTCTGCTTATCTTCCCCTCGCTGTGAGGTCCCGCTGCATCAGCCCCTCGCGCCACGCGGGCCGGCCTGCTCTCACAAGGAGGCCCCGGGAAGCGAACCCGGGGCCTCCCATATGGTAAACGGGGGCTCTATCGGTTGAGCCACACCCGCTTCCTGTTGTGAGGTCCCACTGCATCAGCCCACTAGGCTGCGCAGGCCGGCCTGCCCTCACAAGGAGGCCCCGGGAAGCGAACCCGGGGCCTCCCATATGGTAAACGGGGGCTCTATCGACTGAGCCACTCCCGCTTCCCTCTTATGGTCCTTTAAATTCCCATGTACACAATCATGACAGCTGTAAATAATGGGAGCTTTTTCTTTTTTTCCAATTCATTCACTTTTTAATTCCTTTTCTTGATTTATTGCACTGGCTATAACCTCCAGCATAGTGTTGAGTAAAAGTAGTGAGACTGGGCATCCTTGTCTCATTACTGACTTCAGGGGAAAAGTTTTCAGTATTTTACCACTGAGAATTATGTTTGCAGTAGTTTTGTTTTTAGCTACTCTTTATCAGATTAGAGTTTTTTTGTGTGTGTTTTAAAAAAAATATTTAGCTACTTTTTAACAGAATAACTTTAGTTTGCTAAGCATGTTTACCATGAAAGTGCTTTTTGTTTGTTTGTATGTTTGTTGCATTTACTGAACTAGCCTTGTGATTTCCTATGTTTTGTTATGGTGATAAATTATATTGGTTTTCAAATATAAATATAAAATTGAACTTATGTTTGGGTTTGATATCTTCACAAATTTCTGGATTTGATTTCCTAATATTTTGCTTAGGACTTGTCCTATTTGTTTGGCCAATAATTTTCCATTCCTGTATTCCATCATGTGCTGGTATCAAAGTTATGCTGATTTCATAAAATGTGATGTGTGTGGCAGAGTGTTTCCTCTTTTCCTATTCTCTAAAAGAATATTCCTTTTTCTGTTCTTTGGAATAATTTACATGTGAAGCCAACTGAGCCTAGAGATTCTTTTCTGTGGTTGTTTTCAATTACAAATCTAATTTATAAATAAATATTTATTCATATTTTCTATTTCTTCTTATGTTAATATTTGTAACAGACTTTTCTAGGAAATTGTCTATGGACAATTTCTGTGGGAATCCCCTGTTTTCCATGTAACATTTATGTAATCGGAAGCTTCTTTAAAAATAAAGAAAAAAATCCCACTTCATTCTGTTTATAAACTTGTTAGATCCCCATTTCCTATATGATCAAACCCAAAGTTTTTATTTCATCATTTAGGGCCTTTTAAAATATGGTGTCAAGGCTCTCTCTTACCCACCTTATTTCCTACTATTCCCTACCATCCATACATTTTTCCAGATTCTTTAAAGTTTTAGCCTGCCGAGAATATATAAGACAAGCCTATTTCTTAACTCCTTGCTTTTGCATGTACTTTTTCTATTTCTCAAAAATGTTCTTCTCTTCCATGAAATGCATATTCCTTGCAATAGTTTAAAGCAAAGCTCACCTTCCATGTCTCTGTTAAATTGACCCTTGCAGAGTAAATTATATTGCCCTAAATGTATTGATAACACTGTTTAATATCGTTGTATTTAATTAATTCATATCACTGCTTCCTCAAAGGCAGAGACTGTGTTTTACTTATCTTTGTGCAACAGTACCTAGTACGATTCTCGGCTGAGCAAGAGTTCAATTATTATGTGCTGAATGATTGCATGTGTCCCCACTGGAAAATCGCAGCCAATTCATGGACTAAGACACACTAAAATAGAGAGAACTCCATATGACTTTCAGGTTTCTGTGTATCTCAGGGTTACCTGGTATTCAAAATAAAAATCAAGAGAAGAGAAATATACCTCAAATCCCACCTCTCAATAAATAACCTAAAAATTCCCAACTGCTGTGCTCCTCTGCCTCTTATAGTTTAGATTAACATGTCTCAGTGTATGTTCCACGGACCACCTTCCTCAGTCATGTGCAGTGAAGTGCAGGGCCTGAGGATCTGCATTTCTGACTAGCATCTAGGGTGATACAGATGTTAACTTTTGAGATCCATGTGCTTAGAAATAGCCCTTGGGGTAATGCTTTTAGATGGCAGCCCTGGATCTACGAGCAGCGTTATTCTGTAGAGTCTATGGCCCTGGAATCTCACTCTGGCTTCCATTCCTTCTGAGAGGATGTAGGGCAGTCTGAAATTAGACTTCCAGAAGTAGAGAAGTCTGAAAGGTTAGCAGTGGGCAGTTTCAGTTGAAAATGGGGTCTATATAAAAATCCACCAGAGATCAGGACAAGGGGAGTCATGAAGGAAACTGTCCTCTTATTACGGAGGAAATCTTTCACACTGGATGCCAACCCTGGTCCAAGGCTGATGACTCCTTGGCTCTTGTCCATCCTACTTTAATCATTATGTTTCTACTTGCAGTGGCATATGACCCAGAAAATGGTATTTACAGGTCTATTTTCATTGTAAGAGAGGTTAAAGAACAATCTCTGAAGGCCAGGACTGGCCTTTCATGGTGGACCCCATGAAAATTAGAGGAAGCAGTGCATGAATTCTTTCCTCTCCATCCAAGGCACAGTGGCTACATGGATTCTGTGAAATTCTAGTAAACTGGGGATACAGAAAATTTTGTCCTGCTTTAAAAAAAAAATCTGTAAGGAAAAGATCTGTTTCTTGCCTTAATCCCACTTAAACAATGTGAGCAATTTTATTCTACCCGCCCCCAAAGATTTTTAATTAAAAAGTGTACCCTTGTTTGGTAAGTCTAATAAGTTAATGTCAGAGAGGGTCAGTGAGTGACACTGATCTGTAGGGTAATAGAGGAACTCAGCTGACTTACTGGTAAATAAAGTCAGAATAAAGTAAAAATCCTCTGTAACCCTGTGTAAAACACAAACCAGAGGAATATTTCAGTGCTCACTTAATTATAATGATAATGCTGTTTTATTTCTTCACTATAAATATCACTCCAAACTCTTCTTAGCTTCCTGATGTTTGGATGCTGGTAGCTGGATGTATAACTACAAAGAGGGAAAGTGATGAATTTGGAACCACAGTGTTGTTTGAATGATTGGAAAAGTGTAGTCCCTGGGACATATGCTGAGATAGTAAGAATTGATCCATTCACAGATGGAGCTCTCCTACCAAAATTAATTCATATGTGAATTTGAACTCACATCTATAAAGCCTCATTTCGAATCCAGTTGTCTAGCAATCCTACTCTGAAACAAATTTACAAGTGGGCCAACAAAGACCGTGTAGTTGAAATGCATAAAAATTTCTAGTACGAAAGACTAATGTAATCATCATCAGGTCAAATTACTCAATAACAACAGTGATGCTTCCATAGAAGAAATATACTGAGCAAAACAATGACAGCTATACTTTAGCAACAGGTAATATCAAGATGCCATAATAAGATATAGATTCCCTGCAAATTCTCTCACGTTCTGGGCATGATGGAGCTTTGGAAAATGATGATGGCATAAAATGACGTGGACCTCATACTTCCCTATAACATTAAAACGATCCCCTGAGGTTAGTAGATACCAAAAAGTGGTTAACATGAAGGGTATGGGTTTATCTGAAGCCAACTGCACAGTCCAAAAATCGCTAAAATATAACATGTTGTCAGTAGCACTAAAATTTTCAACAAAGGGAGAGAGACCTCAGTGCTCAGGAAATCATGAATTGCCCAAGGCCAATTCCAAGACAAAATTTGTTCACCTGGAATGATATTAATATTTTGTCACAGTAGATTCTTTCTTCTCAAAACATTGTGAAAGCAATGAGAGAATTGTGAGAGGCAATTCTCTGATCAGTGGCACAATATTCATCTTCCTAAAGGTATGATAGAACCTAAATTTAATTTAGTTAATTTTGTAAGTGAAACAAATCTGAGTCCCAGGTGCCACGTGTTGAAATATAAGGCTGTGTAATGATCACTTGATGCCTTATGTGCATCATAATCATCACATCACTGGCAAGGTGTAAGGCAATGGCTGTCACCCTGGTAGCACATGCTAGGGAGCTTTAAAAAGTACTGATGTCTGGGCTTTCACCCCACCCCCATTCTTATTTAACTGATCTGGGGTGTACTCTGGATATCAGTAACTTTTGAAGCTTCCCGAGTGATTCTAATGTACTCCCAAGTTTGCAAACCACTGGCAGGGCACTCTACTCAACTTTGGCTACTCATTAAAATCACCCTAAAAATTCCCAATGTAGCCTGGACCCCATCCCAGAACAACTAAAAAGTGGGCCATTTCTGGTATAGGTATTTTTAAAAGGCTGCCTAGGTCTTTCTATTTTACAACCAGGGTTGAGAATTACTAGTAGAATGTTAGCTTTCTCACCAAGCACCTTAAATGCAATTTAGGAGCTTTCTAACTTAAAATCCATTTAGTAAATTCTCACTTGTAAAAAAATATATTTCTTTTTGGTTTCAAGGAATCTGTCCTTTAAAATAATATTACCTATTATTTACTAAATGACTATATATATATTTACTTTACTATGGATTGGAATATGGAGGATACAAAGGAAAAATGCCTAGACTTGCCTTCAAAACCTGATGAAAGGGTTACATTGAACCTGAATATTTTCATCAGAATTCCAACATCAGAAAAATATTGGCAAAAAGACAAAGGAGATGTTTTTTTCATTCTAATTTGTAAAACTGGGACAGATGATTCTTGTCCAGGGTTCTGTGAGTAGAAAATCTTTCTTCCAGGAGATACTGTCATTCAGCTGTTTAAATCCTAATGTGCTTGAAAAATGCTGATGTGCTAGATATTTTTTTTTTTTTTTACTTTCTGAAGGAGTCAGTTATGAAACATCTAAAAATGAAGCGTGAAACAAAAGCGAGAGTTAACTTATAATTGCTCTGTTGAAGCATTTCGTGCAAAACCTGACAGATTGGTGACTCCATTTGCAAATATCAAAATTTGAAAATCAGCAATTTTTAGGTGTGTGGAATCATTATGTCACCATATTTGCAAATGCCAAGTCGATTTTGAGCAAACGGAAGAATGAATAAAAGACCTTCTATTGATATCTTATGTACCACACACATCACCGGGTGCTTTTATACTCTTTTCCTTTTCTAATATAATACTGATACCATTTTTGTGATTCAGGAATTTATTATACATGTTTTTAAAATGAGAAAACAGAAGCCTGTAGACATTAAGGAACTTTCTCAAAACACACACAACTACAAAGTCTCAGCGGTTGGTTTGATCTCAGGTCATTTGCCTCCTTGAATGTCCAGTTTTTGTTATTATCTCTAAGAAGCTTTTCTTTAGTCAGAAACTCAAACTCTTCCTGCTTCTCTTTCTGCATAAGCAGGAGTTGGGAATGGGCTTCCCTACCTCTGTTCAGGTAGCTGTGAATGCACAATAAGGTCTTCCTTAACCAGAATTCAGGGGAATGCAAGCTTCGACTTGTGCTGTTCCTGTTGCAGTTTCTGTTGGACCTTCCTAAAATTATTACTTAAATTTTTGCTTTAGTAGGTAAGGGTGGTGAATGAGACAGATTTCTCCTTTGGTGATTCAATACCTTCCAGGCCCGTCATCACTGGGAAAATCAGTTGCCCTTGTAAAACACTGTAGAATAGAAAAAGGCCAACACTTTTCATCATTTACTTGTGTCTCCTAAAAGCAGTATTCAAAAATAAAGTTAATCAAGATATCTAATAAGTGGTGGCATTTCACTGAGGGCAGATGCCAATTGTTAGAATGCTTTCTATCCTCAGCACCTAGCAACACGCCTTCCATGCAGCAGGCGATCGGCAAAGGGTTGTGGGCAATGACGGTGATGGAGATCTGAAGGTTTACGTATTCCCTTCCTACACCGCCTCTGTGTCCCTTATTTTACTTTATTTTTAAATCCTGGTAATCATTCCCAGATACAACATTATATTAAGGAGAGTAGAAAAAGCTCTTGTTGAAGACCGTTACCTTGGCGAGAAAATGTCGTCCTGGGGGAGAAAATTTCATTGTTCCTGAAAGTGCCTATACTCAGTGGCTTTAAAAGACTCTTACATCTGGGATAAGTAAAGGTGCTCAAGGCAGTCACCTGAGAATGCTGAGAGTCAGGAGCTTTTGGGCAAAACTGCTCTTCCTGGGCCAAGCCTCTTCCCTCATCCCTGTCCATCCCACTGCACTCGTTTCCCATTGCTGCTGCAGTGAGCATCCGCAAGCCGTGTTGTAAAACAGCACAGATGCATTATCCTCCAGTTTGGGAGGTCAGAAGTCCAACACAGGTCTCACTAGGCTAAAATCAAAGTCTGTGCAGAGCTGTAGTCCTTTCTGGAGGTTCTAGGCAAGAATCCCTTTCCTTGCCTTTTCTAGGCTCTAGAACAGGTCTGTATTCCATGGCTTACAGCCCCTTCCTCTATCTTCAAAGCCAACAAGATCACATCGCCCTGACCCTTCTTCCATTATCACCTCTCTCTCCGACCACAGCCAGGAGAAATGACGAGGTTGAGCCCCACTGCTGGATAATCCAAGGCAATCTTCCCACTTCTGGGTCCTTAACTTAATCACATCTACAAAGATCCCTTATGCCATGTAAAGTTACATACTCACAGCTCCTAGGGATGAGAATGTGGACATCTTTGGAGGAGAGGGTCATTATTCTGCCAGCTACACCCCTCCCTCTCCAGTTTCTCTACCCTTCACTCTCTTTTCAAATCTTTTAAGATTTTCTGTAATGCTGTTGGGAAGACTAGACGTTTGTGGCAGCCAACAGTAGCATTATTGGTAAAAATTAATTCTGAGAATCTTAAATATCTTGTAGTGAATTAGAGTTTTGGAAAGGTGAAAAATCCCAAAGATAGAGTCATTGTAACTATGAATAAGAAATGAGAAAGAGGCTCCAAGTGATAGAAGGTGATGGAAAGGCTGCTTCTGAGCAATGGGCACAGGCCATAAAGCTTCAGGGAAGAGGAGGAGGCAAGAGTAAAACCTTACCCAGTCCATCTTCGAAAAGACTCCAACCCTAATTCTGAGGTGTGAGGGAGAGAAGTCCATTCCACTTTGCAGGGGATATTACTGCATGATGACTCTTGGGGATTGAATCATGATTTCCCACAAAAGTCAGGTTCAAGTCTTAATCCACATTTCCATGGGTGTGAAACCATTTGGAAATAGCACCTTTTGGAGATGTTGTTATTAGTCAAGGAGTAGGCAAATTGAATCCGGTTGGGTGTTAATCCGTATAACTTGGCCTTATAAAAAGAGGAAATTTGGATGTAGTCATTCCATAGAGGGCAGAGCCAGAAACTGGAAGAAGCAAGAAGTCAGAAGAAGCCAGAGAGGAGCGCGCTCACCATACAATGGAAGACTGCCATGTCCCCAGAATGCTACCAACCCTGGGAGAAAGCATGGCCTAGCCTTCAACACCAGGAGACGACAAATTCTTGTTTGTCAGAACCATTGTGTAGTAGTTATCTTAGCAGCTCTGCCAAACTAAGGCAGTGGCCCTCAACCCTTTGGATGCTTAACAAGACTTCTCTTCCATAAAGTGAAAGTTAAGTGGAAAGATTTAGGGTAAACAGAAACCAGATTTCTCCATTTTTCCTTTAATTCATCTTCTTTCCACACCACATCTGTAAAATTACAAGGACTAGTTGTGCTTTGTAGTACTTGCCATTTAAGCAGACCTCCATAATGAGAGAGACAGAGAATAGAATTAAATAAACATGTAATAAATCCCTACTGTATATCAGCCTTTCTATATGTTTTATTTCTTTTAATGTTCTCATTTTGTTAGAAATTAAATACTGGTAAACCTCTATTTTGTGGGTACGTATTTGAGAAGCAGCAGTGAGAGCCTTGAATTTAATATCTGTTTCTCCAAAGCTCAAAGCTCATGTTCTTTCTTTTCCCCAAATCTTACTAGGCAGCAAGGCAGGTATGTTGGTTGAAAATTTGTAATATAGACTGAAGTTAAGGGGCCAGCAACAATAAAGAATTACTAGGTTTCTGTAACTTTTTTTATTTAAAAACTTATTTTTTTAAATCAACGTTACAAGTTAGTTAACACAAGATAATAACTAGAATAACAATAAATCTGCTATTGTCAGTGGACACACTACCCCCTTATTTTAGTTCATTCCTCAGTCTTAAGGGATTTGAGATGATGTCCACTCTGACTGCTTCAGGCTGAGAAGGGACATAGATATGGGGCAGAGGAATGGAATTGTTTTGCTTGAAGTTGAAGATGCTCCTTGCTTTGAGGATGGGGCTGGTCCTTCATCGTCGTTTTGTTAGGTGTCCCAGCGAAGTCCGAAGAACTGGAGAGTAGGAGTTGGCCGCAACTCTGCTGGAATTCAGGGCTCAACTGGCATAGGAACAATCCGAAGGCTTTAAGTCTCTGAGAAATACATGTAACCGGTAAATTGAAAATTATAGATTCAAATAAAAGCAGTAGAAGAATCATGATTAGGTATTTTATAAATGAGTATAACTATGTTATATTGGGGAAATAGATTTTCATATATTCCCAGATAGAGCCGACCAAGGGGGTATTGATTTCATGTGGCCATGTGGCTTGCCTACAGTGTCTGAATGTCCCTACAGCCCTCAGGCACACCTTTGTTTGAGGCTTTGTTTACTGTGGAATTTGAGAAGTCTGACTGAGACCTGCATAAATGTAACCTTGGGAATGTCCTCCCGACTCTTTGAAATGTCTTAGCCATAAAAACTCTATTTTATTTAATATTTCCCCCTTTTGGTCAGGTCTTTCTCCAAATGCATTGCTGATTAACGCTTGGTAATAACCCCTTAGTGCAAGGGAGGCTCATCCCTGGGAGTCATGTCCCACATTGGGGGAAAGTAGTGAGTTTATTTGTAGAGTTCGGCTTAGAGAGAGGCCAATTTTGAGTAATAAGGAGGTTTTCAGGAGGTAATTCTTAGGCATTAATTATAATTAGGCTTAGTTTCATTATTACAGAAATAAGGTTCATAAATGCAATCATCAAGATCGAGGGCTTGGATTATTAGCCTGTTTTCTTTTTTTAGGTAAGGTTTATGTATTAGAGATTTTACCCATCTTATTTGAGAAAGTGGCAGGACTTCCTCAGGAGGGAAGTTTAATGTTTTGTTAGCTACTGAGAGGGCTTCTATCTATCCAGAAAACATACTTATGGCAACAAGGACACATTTATATCCCATAGAAGTATGTAGCTATATAATGTTCAAGATGTTCAAAAGGCCCTATCTGTTGAGACACCTGGCCATGTCCCACCTTTACCTTCTTACCAGAGTTATGTTGACAGGTAGAACACAGTTTATATACTATCCTTGCTTCTTGTGTAAAGTTCTTCCTTTTTTTTTTTCTGAAGATGAAACTTCAGAAAAAGAAGACCCATGGGACTGCATGTACTCTCAGAGAAGCATCAGAGTAAAACTGTATAACTGGCAAGGAAAGTTAGTTATTTCTGTGATATAATATTTTTCTAACAATAAAAAATGCAACATCCCCATTACCACCTCCTATTTTTTAACACTTAACATTGCTGTGTTCTCTGTTAAAATTGTTGCAAGAATGTTAAAATAGTACGGTTAACTATAGTACATATTTTGCTTTAGGTGAATTTTGTCCCCATATGTCACCCTATTATTAACACCTTGTACTAGTGGCATACTTTTGTTATAGTTCCTAAAAGAATATGCTTATATTTGTATTATTAACCACAATCCTCAGCCACCATCAGGGTTCACCATCTTATAAAATCCCATGTTTTATCCTCTAGCTTTCCTTCCAGTAACAAATATGACCCAAAACATCCCCTTTCAACCACAGTCATGTACATACATGAGCACTGTTAGTTACACTCACAGTATTGTGCTACTGTCACCTCTGTCCTACAAACCATTACAATCAACCTAATTAGAAATTCTGCACAGATTAAGCATCAGTTCCCTATTCTCTATCCCCATTCTATCACCTGGTAACCTATCTTCCTGATTCTACCTCTATGAGTTTGCTTATTATAATTAGTTCATATTAGTGAGCTCATACAACATTTCTCTTTTTGTGTCTGGCTTCTGTCTCTCAACATAGGTCCTCAAGGTTCATCCATGTTGTCCAATGCATCAGTACTTCATTCCTTCTTGCAGCTGAATAATAGTCCATCATATGTATATGCCATATTTTGTTTATCCATTCATCTGTTGTTAGATACTTAGGTTGCTTCCATCTTTTGACAATTGTGAATAATGCCACTATGAGCATTGTTGTGCATATATCTGTTCATGTCCCTGCTTTCAGTTCTTTAGGATATATACCTAGTAGCAGGATTGCCGGATCATGGGGCAATTCGATACTTAGCTTCCTGAGCAACCACAAAACTGTCCTCCACAGAGGCTGTACCATTGAAAATTCCCACCAGCAGTGAATGAGTGTTCCTATTTCTCCACATCCTCTCCAACATTTGTAGTTTTCTGTTTTGTTTTGTTTTTTTAAGGTGGCCAGTCTAGTAGGTGTGAAATATCTCATTGTGGTTTTGATTTGTATTTCCTTAATAACTAGTGATGTTGAACATCTTTTCATGTGTTTTTTAGCCATTTGTATTTACTCTTTGGAAAAATGTCTGTTCAAGTCTTCTGCCCATTTTTTAATTTAGTTGTTTTTTCTTTTTATTGTTGGCTTGTAGGATTTCTTTTTGTATGCTGGATATTAGACCCTTATTGGATATATGGTTTCCAAATATTTTCTCCCATTAAGTAGGCTGACTTTTCACTTTCTTGGCAAACTCCTTTGAGCTTTTTAATTTTGAGGAGGTCCCATTTATCTAATTTTTCTTTCATTGCTTGTGCTTCAGGTGCAAAGTTTATGAAATCATTGCATATCACAAAATCTTGAAGATGCTTCCCTACAATTTCTTCTAGGAGTTTTATGGTCCTGGCTCTTATATTTAAGTCTTTGATCCATCTTGAGTTAATGTTTGTACAAGGTGTAAGATAGGGCTCCACTTTCATTCTTTTGGATATGGATACCCAGTTCTCCCAGCATCATTAGTTGAAGGGACTATTCTGTCCTAGTTGAATGGACTTGGCAACCCTGTCGAATATCAGTTGACAGTAGATGTATAGATCATTTTCTGAACTCTCAGTTTGAATCTTTTGGTCAATATGTCTCTCCTTGTGCCAATACCACATTGTTTTTACCACTGTAACTTTGTAATATGCTTTAAAGCCAGGTAGTGTGAATCCTCCAACTTCGTTCTTCTTTTTCAAGATGTTGGCTATTCAGGGCCCCTTACCCTTCCAAATAAATTTGATAATTAGCTTTTCCATTTCTGCAAAGTGGCTGTTAGAATCTTTTTTGGGATTGCATTGAATCTGTAAGCCAGTTTGGGTAGAATTGACATCTTATCGATGTTTAGTCTTCCAATCCATGAACATGAAATGGGCTTCCATATATGTGGGTCTTCTTTGGTTTCTTTTAGCAATGTTTTGTAGTTTTCTGAATATAGGTCCTTTCTGTCCTGGGATAAGTTTATTCCTAAATATTTGATACTTTTAGTTGCTATTATAAATGGAATTTTTTCTTGATTTCCTCCTCAGGTTGCTCATTACTAGTGTATAGAAACACTATTGATTTTTGCATGTTGATATTATATCCTGACACTTTGCTGAACTCTTTTTATTAGTTCTAGTAGCTGTGTTGTAAATTTTTCAGGACTTTCTAGATATAGGATCATGTCATCTTCAAATAATGAAAGTTTTACTTCTTTCTTTCCAATTTGGATGCCTTTTATTTCTTTTTCTTGCCTATGTACAAGAACTTCTAACACAAGAGTGGTGACAGTGGGCATCCTTGTCTTGCTCCAGATCTTAGAGGGAAAATTTTCAGTCTTTCACCATTGAGTGTGATGTTAGTTGTGGGTTTTTCATATATGCTTTTTATCATGTTGAGGACATTTCCTTCTATTCCTATTTTTCTAAGTTTTTATCAAGAAGGGATACTGGATTTTGTTGAATGCCTTTTCTGCATCATAGAGATGATCATATGATTTTTCTCCTTCAATTTGTTAATGATTTTCATTAATTGATTTTCTTGTTGTGACCACCTTTGCATACCTGGGATAAAACCCACTTGATCATGATGTATAGTACATTTAATGTGTTATTGGTTTCTATTTGCTAGTATTTTGCAGAGGATTTTTACATCTAAATTCATTAGAGAGATTAGTCTGTAATTTTCTTTTCTTGTAGCATCTCATCTTTATCTGGCTTTGGTATTAGAGTGATGTTGGCATTATAGAATGAGTTAGGTAATGTTCCCTCCTGTTCAATTTTTTGGAAGAGTTTTAGCAGGATTGATATTAGTTCTTTTTGGAATGATTAGTAGAATTTACCTGTGAAGCATTTGGTCCTACTAGGCTTTTCTTTGTTGGGAGGTTTTTGATGACTTATTCAATCTCTTTTACTTGTGATTTATCTGTAGAGGTCTTCTGTTTCTTCTAGAGTCAGTGTGAGTTGTTCATGTATTTCTAGGAACTTGTCCATTTCATCTAGGTTGCCTAATTTGTCGGCAGACAGTTGTTCATTGTATCCTCTTATGAATCTTTTTTTGTTTCTATGGGATCAGTGATGATGTCCCCTCTCTTGTTTCTAATTTTATTTATTCACATCTTCTCTCTTTCTTTTTATTGTCAGTCTAGCTAATGGATTGTCAATTTTATTGATCTTATCAAAGAAATAACTTTTGGATTTGTTAAGTTTCTCTGCTGTTTTTTTATTCTCAATTTCATTTATTTCTGCTGTAATCTTTGTTATTTCTTCCCTTCTGCTTGCTTTGGGATTAGTTTTTTCTCTTTTTCTAATTCTTCCAGTGTACATTAGATTTTTGATTTTTAGCTCTTTCTTCTATTTTAATGTAGGCATTTAGACCTATAAATTTCCCTCTCAGCACTGCTTTTGCTGTATCACGTAAGTTTCTATATATTGTGTTCTCATTTTCCTTCATCTTGAGGTATTTACTCATTTCTCTTGCAATTTTTTCCTTGACCCATGATTGTTTGAGAGTGTGTTGTTTAACTTCCATATATTTGTGAATTTTCCAGTTCTCTGCCCATTATTGATCTCCAGCTTCATTCCACTGTGGTCAGAGATAGTGCTTTGTACAATTTCAATCTTTCTAAATTCTAAATTTCTAAATTCATTGAGACTTGTTCTATTACCTAACATGTGGTCTATCCTGAAGAATGATCCATGAGCACTGGAGAAGAATGTATATCCTGCTGTTTGGGGGTGCAATGTTCTGTATATGTCTGTTAAGTCTAATCCATATATTGTATTAGTCAAGAGTTTTGTTTTCTTACTTATCCTCTGTCCTGATGTCTACCTATTGCTAAGAGTGGTGTATTGAAGTCCCCCACATATTGTAAAGGTGTCTATTTCTCCCTTAGTTTTGCCAGGGTTTGCCTAATGTATTTTGGGGCATCATGTTTAGGTGCATAAATATTTATTATTATTATTTATTCTTGATATATTTCCCTTTGTGTCAATATATAGTGTCATTCTTTGTCTCTTATAACAGTTTTGCATTTAAAGTCTGTTTTGTCTGATGTTAATATAGCTAACCCAGCTCTTTTCTGGTTACTGCTTGCATGGAATATCACTTTCCAACCTTTCACTTAAAATCTATTTTTGTCCTTGGCTCTAAGGTGAGTGTCTTGTTCGTAGCATATAGATAGATCATATTTTTTTAATCCATTCTACCTGTTTCTCTTAATTGGGTAGCTTAATCCATTAATAGTCAATGTTATTATTGCAAAGCCAGTACTAACCTGAACCTTTTTATCCTTAGGCTTTTATATGTGAAAAAATGGGAAACATTTTTTCTGTTTCCCATTTTACCCTTTTACTTACCCATTTTGATTCCCATTTTACCCTTTTACTTACCCTTACTAATAATCATCATTTCTACACTCTCTTCCAAACCTCTCTCTCCTGTCTTTTCATTTCAACTTACAGAAGTCCCTTTAGTATTTCTTTTAGGGCAGGACACTTGCTGAGAAATTTTCTGTTTCTTTTTATCTGTGACTTCTTTAATCTCTCTCTCATTTTTGAAGGACAATTTTGCTGGATACAGAATTCTTGGCTGGCAGTTTTCTGTTCAGTACTTTAAGTACATCATACTATTGCTTTCTTTTTTTTTTTAAGATTTATTTATTTTATTTATTTCTTCCCCTCCCCCTCATTGTTTTGCGCTCACTGTCTGCTCTCTGTGTGTTCTCCTCTGTCTGCTTTTCTTCTCTTTTGGTGACACCAGGAACTGATCCTGGGACCCTCCAGAGTGGGAGAGAGGCATTCAACCTCTTGTGCCACCTCAGCTCCCTGGTCTGCTGCATCTCTTATTGTCTCTCTTCTGTGTCACTTTTTGTTGCATCATTTTGCTGCCCCAGCTCTCTGCGTAAGCCAGCACTCCTGTGCATGCCAGCACTCCTGCGTGGGTCAGCACGCCACGTGGGCCAACACTCCCCGTGGGCCAGCTCTCTGCTCGGGCCAGCTTGGTGCACGGACCAGCTTGCCTTTCACCAGGAGGCCCCAGGAATCGAACCCTGGACCTCCTATATGGTAGATGGGAGCCCAATCACTTGAGCCACATCTGCTTCCCCATTCCACTGCTTTCTTTCCTCCGTGGTTTCTGATAAGAAATCAGCACTTAATCTTATGTGCTGGATTGCTTTTTTCTTGCTACTTTCAGGATTCCCTTTATCTTTGACATTTGACAATCTGATTAGTATATGTTTGGAGTAGTTCTGTTAATATTTATTCTTTTTGTAGCATGCTGTGCTTCCTGGACATGTCCCTCATAAGAATTAGGAAATTTTCAGCCATTATTTCCTCAAACACTCCTTCTGGCCCTTTTCACTTCTTGCCTTACTGTGGGACACCAGTAATGTGTATGTTTGTATGCTTCATTCTGTCATTCAATTCCCAGAGATTCAATTCCCAGCTCGATTTTTCCCATGTGTTTCTCTATCTGTTCTACTATCTGTGCGATTTTGGATGTCTTATCTTTCAATTCACTAATTCTTTCTTCCGTCCGTTCAAATCTGCTGTTGTGTGATTCTGTGTATTTTTAATCTCTTCCACTGTGCCCTTCATTCCCATAAATTCTCTTATTTTTCTAGGTATGTTTTCAATTTCTTCTGTATGCTCACCCAGTGTCTTCTTACTATCCTTCATCTCCTTAAATGGATTTAGGAGAATTGTTTGGACATCTTTGATTAGTTGTTCAAAATCTTGCATCTCCTCTGAGTTTTTTAATTGTTCCCAGCTGTTTCTTAGTATGACTTGTAATTTTTTGCTGATGTCTAGGCCTCTGATTATCTTGATGAATTTACTCTGGTGGTCAGTTTCTCTCTTTTCTATGGTTGTTTGGCTTTGTATTAAGGCTTTTCTTTGATACTTGGTTCATCTTATTCTAAATCTTTAGATTTGTCCATGTTGAATTGATCAAAGCCATGCCAGGGATCTACAAAGGGGGTCCAAACCAGTTCCAAAGAGCCAGTTCCTCTGTGGTGGTCTCTCTCTGTCTCCCCATCCTGCTCCTTCCTGCATGTTGTACCATGATCCCCTGGCCTCCACAGTCCAAGCACCACACTTATGCCCACCTGCGTTCGCCTACACCTCAGAAGCCATGCTCACTGATACCCTTTGCACTTGGTGAAACCTTCCAAACAGGCCTCCCTTGCCACTCCACCTGCACCCTCTGTGCCCAGCAAGGCCTCCCTCATGGCTGCATGGGCAGCCTGTGCCACTCACCTGTACCCTTGCTGCTGCTCCTGCACCTGACAAGCTTGCCTGTCTTCTTGCCATTTCTCTAGGATGAGTGTGCCATGCCCATTCCTACTCTGCCATCTTGGATCAGTTTCCTTAACTTTTAAAAAATTCTTAGAACAGTGTCTTAGACATATAAAATACTCAATAAATATTACATTATTATTTACAGATTAATTAAAATTACAGTTAAAGCCATTCATCCTACTCATTAGAAAACAGCTTCAGTATGTATGTGTTAATCAGTTTTTCATTCATTTTATGCAGTGGTGCAACTATTACACAGAGGAATGTGAATTAGTCCTTCAGTCCTTAGTCCTGAAGTAGACATAAAGTAAAAAGAACATGATTTTGGACCTCAAGGTCTATATGGTATATCAGAGGATCACACATTTAAATAGCTAAAATGAAAGTTAAAATATGATAAATAGCATAATTGTGATGGTACAAAGTGCTATAAAATATTTTAGGCCTCAGGATTGGTTTAATGATATGATATCTGCTTGATCATAGATAATATATATGCAAGATTTGGCAAAAATAGCAATGAATGAGATGGAGATGGTAATAAGCAAAGGCTAGAGGAGACAGCTATAGATTAATAAGCTTTCTCAGTGAGCTCATTGTCCATATGCTAGAGTGAGTCATCATAATTAGTGATGCTCAACAGGGAAAATTTCCAAGCACTGTAATCTTTCTGATCTTATTTACTTTTCTAAATTAAGATCTTTTTTTGCATAGGTAAAGTTTATAGGGTAGATTGAATGTAAAAATTGCTCCAATTTTTGACTGTCCTTTATACCCAAACTCTTTGTAATGTGATTTGCAGCTCTTCCCATCAAGAGTTGTGGTCCATTTTTCTAACCTTGAATATGGGCTGTCCCTATCACTTGCTTTCTCCAAAAGAATGCAGCAGAAGTCTGTGCCAGTTCAAGAAGCCTTAAAAAAATTCCCTTTGCTTTCTTGGAAAACTGCCATCACCAAGCATTTACCATATGGAATATGGCTGAATCAGAGAGTCCAGCTAAGAACAGCAAAGAGGACTAGCAGATCTATAGCTGACACGGGCCCATGGGCAAGCACCAGCAAGCCCACTCAGATTGGCAGAAATGATTAGTCAAAACATAAACTCATGTGAAAAAAAAAATGGCTGTTGTTTTAATCCACTAAATCTTGGAGATGGTTTGTTACACAGTCATAACTAACTGATGAAGCATCTGTAATAGTAAATTTTTTTGAACAAAGAGTATAAATGATAGAGATAATCTTGCTTCTCTGAACAGAAAAACAATGAGATGAGCATGAAAAACCAAAAAGCCATTGAAAATTTTCTATTTGACAAAATGGAGCAAACATGCAGTAAGAAATATTTCCCTCTCTGTAAAGGCAATATTTTCCTTCTTATAAAAACAGAAATTTTGAATGGCTCACTAACCATTATGTCTCTTAGAGAGAGATGTCAGAATTCTGTTTCCAGTCTTGATGGACTACCAGATTTATCTTCATATCATAAAAAGGAAAAAAGGGGATAAAATCAGAAACATGGAAAAATTTATGAAATGACTGTTTCAGACATTGGGCAAAGAGTAAGATAATGATCCTAAGAGAAAGGAAGCAAGTGAGGAGAACACTATAATAACCCAGCTTTCTGTTTAAAGTCACTTTCCAGACCATAGTATAGGGAGGAAAACATAACCTAGACCTAGAATAAAGGTAACTCTATACCTGTCATAACAACACTTAAAAATGAGTCTTGAAAGGATTAAGCTCAACTGCAAGTAATTTAACTATCTGCAAGCACAAAGACCAAAAGTCTTTAAAGGCATACAGCAAAATCTAGCAATTAATAATATAAAATTCAACATTTTAAGCATCTAATAAAAAATTATTATTTTGGTGAGGAAGTAGGAAAATGAGGCCCATAGCCAAGAGAAAAAATAATAAGTAGAAGTAGACAAAGATATGTCAGAGATTATGAAATTAGAAGATAAAGAATTTAAAATAGCCCTTATGAACATGCTCAAGTTTTTAAAGAAAAACATCAACAAAATAAAAAGAAATTAAAAAGAACCAAAGTTTGGAGATGAAAAATACAATGTATTTTTAATATCATTTAATTGGGTTAAAAACAGGCTATACTTTAGAAGAAAAATATAGTGAATTTAAAATCCTAGCATTGGAAATTGTCAAAATTTATACACAGAAAGAAAAAAAGAGACTAAAATAATAATAAAGAAAGAATAGAGCCTCAGTGACCTGTCAACCCTGTCAGATGATCTCTAATTGGCATGAATGGAAACCCAGAAGGAGAAGAGGAGGAAAAAAATTAATATATGGTTTTAAGGTTCTTATGTTATTCATAAAGTGGTATAATGTTATTTGAAAGCAGTCTGTCATAAATTAAAGATGCAATGACTAAAAACTAAAATATTGAAAAAGTTAAAAAAACATTAGTGTGGATAAAATGGAATACTAAAAATATTCAATCACTCAAAAAGAAGACAGGAAAAGAAGTAAAAAGGAACATAGGACAAATGAAATTAATAGAAAACAAATAGCATGATGGTTGATATAATTCAAATAATATAGATAATTACATTGAATATAAGCAGTCTAAACATGTAAATTATAAAGCATGGACTGTCAGACTGGATATAAAAAGCAACACAACTCTATACTGCCTATAAGAAAACTACTTTAAAGATATAGATATATTGTTTTCCATTCTTTTACTTTTAATCTAACATGCAAACACCAATCAAGTGAAAATTGGAATGGCTATGCTAATCCTGAACAAAGTACACATCAGAAGAAGGAATAGTAGCAGGAATAAAAGGGGACATTTTATCAAGGGGTTAATTCATCAAGATGATATAACAGCCTTAAATGTCTGTATACCTAATAAAAGTCTTCAAAAATATCTGAAGAAAAATATGAACAAACTAGAATTAGCAATAGAAAAACTCTCTATTATAGCTGTATATTTCAACACCTCTCTCTCAGTAGTTATTAAAACAATCAGGATATAGAAAACTTGAAAAACACAATAATCAACTTCACCTAATTGACATTTAAAAAATACTTTACCCAAAAAATACAGATTAAAGTTTTTCTTATTTCATATGGAATGTTGACCATATTCCTGGCTAGAAAACAAATCTCAGTAAATTTGAAATCATTTAATTATATTATCTAATAAATAAAATGATATTTATAAAGCCTCAGAGCTTTTGGGAATTGAACATCAAATTCTTAATAACCCAAACCTCAAAGAATATATCTCAAAGAAAATTAGAAAAGGATTTTTAGTTAATCTAAAATGAAAGCAGAAAATATAAAAATGTCTCAAATGGGATGAGGCTAAAGCATTGCATAGAGAAAACTTATACCTTTAGTACTCATA
>JAQZBX010012977.1:0-16958 GCA_029593785.1 Cabassous unicinctus
TGTCTTGGGCAAAGGGAAATCTAGCAGGAAGAAGGACTTCACAGAAGAGTCCACATGAACAGAGGACTGGTTTCCTTTAATTAATTCTACCTTCAGGGTTTGTGAAATGCTATCTTAGGTTGTTCAAGACAAATGCACCAGTCCCTGGACAAGGACCTGCAGCCTGTTTAAATGCACACAGGTGAGCTTCACTGTAAGAGTTTGTTACTGCCTCGACCAGGATATACCACGGTGCAGACCTCCTCCCCTGGGAAAGAAGAGCTCCCTGTCTGTTCGTAACCTTCTCTGAGGCTTGGGGCAAGCCTCCTATCTGTATGCTATATACACAAGGATGAGCACCCGCCTTCATTTCTGTCTCTGAAATTCCTGTTGGGGACACTCCTCTCCTCCATTCTTCTCATTCCTCCCTGCTCACTCCGTCCCTTCCAAACCAGCCAACCTTGGAAGTGGGCTTAGGGTTGAATTAAGAACCACAACTTGATTCTGATTTCAACCTCTCGTCCAACTGCTTCCAGTTGACTAAATCCAGAGTTTCCCATCTTTCCGTCCTCCATATTTAGCCTGTCAAAAACCATGGCTAAATGATGCCAATACAGGTAAAATCTACGAGAAGGTGGAAGGATGTAGTTGGGCATTGGATTAGCGTGACAGTGGTGCAGTGATGTGACTGCGTTCGGCAGTGCTGGTCTGTGAGGGGAGTAGGTTGGGGGGGTTGGGTTGGACTATCCATGGAACTGGGGGGAGGGTTGGGAGAAGGGGCAGATGAACTCTGGGGATTTGCAGGTCTATGGTTAAAACTACAATGTTGGGAATGTTCTTTTGGTAAATATGGCAGGAGAGGATTATTGGTGTAGGGTGTTGGATGTGTGTGTGGGGTACATGGGACAGGGTGCACCTGGGGCACGCTTCTATGGAATACGTAAGTGTTCATCTTGTCATAGTGTGTTATATCAGCGGTGGGAGGCCCACACAATAACCAAGAAAATATCAAACTCACATCCTGGGGAGTCCTGCTATGTTTTCAGTTAGAGGGACAAAAATCCCTCGAGAACATAGGCAGTGCCTAATGAAAGAAAACAGACCAATATGTCAAGCCCTCAATATTATTGCAAGTAACTATTAATCTTATTTTTCAAAAATTGAAACTTAGTGATAACCATAGGTTCCAAGGGGAGGGGGAGGGAAGAATAGAATAGATGCAACTTAGGGCATTTTTAGGGCATTAGAATTGTTCACCATGTTTTTGCAATAATGGATAGAGGCCACTTCAAATTTTGTCAAAACCTATGAAAGTGTATGATCCAAAATGTAAACCATAATGTAAGCCATTGACCATGGTTAGTAGCAATGCTTCAATATTTGTACATCAATTGTAATGAATGTACCATCTGCATGTAAAATGTTGTTAATAAGGGAGAGGGGAAAAGGGGAAGGATGTTGGGTATATGGGAATCATCTGTATTCTCTCTGTGACTTTTCTGTATCCTAAAGCTTTATTGAAGATAAAATGAAAAAAATAAGATACTGAGGGAATGTATGGAAAAAAATGTCACTGTACATACAAGTCAACAGACCTTATAGTGATGAAGAACACAATATCCAAAAAATTTTTTTTATTATTTCAAATTGTTTAAAAATTTTTTTTATTTTATTGGCTATTTTAAAATTTCATTTTCCTATTAATTTTATTTGGTTATTTTGTTGGCTTCATTTTTGGAGAGGTTTTGGATCACAGAAGGGTCACAGAAGTGGCGGGGGAGGATCACTGGTGTGGGGTATCAGTGATGGGGGATGCATAGGAAGGGGATCACGTGGAACATGCCTCTAAGACATATGAATATGTTCAAGTGTTCATGGGGCATTGTCTCAGTGGGTGGAGAGACACACAATAACCGAAAGAATATTGAATTCCCATCCTGGGGAGTTCTGCTACATTCCCTAATAGGACAGCAAGAATCCCCTGAGTGCAAGGGCAATGTCTAGTGAAGGAAGATAGACCATTATGCCAGGCCTATGATATTGATAATTGTACTTATAAACCTTTTCTTGTGAAATTGGAACTTAGCCTAGTATTATCTATTGCCTAAGAGTTATGTCCTGAAAGCTTCCCTGTTGCTCAAATGTGGCCTCTCTCTAAGCCAAACTCAGCATATAAACACACTACATTACCCCTGGTGTAGGACATGACTCCCGGAGATGAGCCTCCCTGGCACTGAGGGATTATTACTAAGCCCCAACAAGCAATGTATCTGGAAAAAGACCTTGACCAAAAGGGGGCCATGGTAAAATGCAAATGAGTTTTTATGGCTAAGAGATTTCAAAGTGAGTTGGGAGGTCATTCCAGAGGTTACGCTATGCAAGTCTCAGCAGGATCTCATTGACTGCCACAGTAAACGGTGTCTCAAAAAGCAGGGCTCCTGAGGGCTCTAGAGATATCCAGATACTATAAGCAGGGCAGACAGCTTAGGAATTCGACACCCTGCCAGTGGGTCTTACTTTGGAATTTATGCTCTCCAGTGTAATAGAGTTAGACTCATTTATAGGTTCTCTACAGATGGCTTTTCTGCCCCTTTTATTTGAACCTAAAATTAACACTATACTCGATAAATATATGTCCCAGAGACTTAAATCTTTGGTCCATCCATGTGCCAGTTGAGCCCTGAATTTCAGCAGAGTCGCGAAATCTACTCTTTAGTTCATTGGACTCACCCAGGACAACTAACAAGGAGATGATGATGGACAATGCCCATCCCAGGGAACAGAGTATGTCTGCAACTGCAAGCAAGATAGCTCCATCCATCTGCCTCATGGGATCTAAGGACCCTCTCAATTAGAAGCAGAGTGAGCATCCTGAAATCCTCAAAATTGGGGAATGAACAATGGGATAAAGTAGACTTATTATTATTCTACCATAGACTTATTATTCTAGCAATGGAAGGACTCTTATCATTGATGGAAAGGCAGTGGCCACCAGAGGTTCTGGGGGATGGGAGACAGAAGAATAGGTGTAATATGGGGGCATTGCCAGGACATTGGATTTGTCCTGTGTGACATTGCAGTGATGGATACAGGCCATTGTGTATTTTGTCATAACTTGCAAAATTGTGTGGGACAGAGTGTAAACTATAATATAAACCGTAGTCCATGGTTAGTAGCAATGCTTCAATATGTGTTCATCAGTTGTAACAAATGTACCACACTAATGAAGGATGTCGTTAATGTGGGAAAGTGTGGGAGGGGGAGGGACTGGGGCATATGGGAATCCCTTATATTTGTTTATGTAACATTTATGTAATCTAAAGCTTCTTTAAAAATAAAAAAAATTAATTTAAAAAAGAAAAAAACACAGCTTAAAAAAACTGGTTTATTTTGTCTCCATCATTGAAGAGTTTATTTTATTTTTTGCTGATTACTTGTTTGCTTTTCAAGATCTGTCTCCTTTCTCCCCTCAATTTTAGTTTTTGTTTGACTATGCTTAAATTCATACAGCCCTGGAACATTTATAGTGAAACCTCACAATCCTCAAGAATATAAGTGACCTGGTGATTATCATATTTGGGTATATGCTTGATATTTTATCATCTAATTTATTTACTTTTTATAGTATCAGGATATTAGGCATCTTTATTCATGGCAGACAGTTTTGGTGAAGGGAGACTGCCTTGGAAATCTTTCTCCCGGATTATGTATGGAAGCCAACTTTAACTAAGTCCAGACTATCCTTATAACAGCAATAGGTGCTAACATTTCCACCTGCCCTTCCCCGGACTGGACAGCAGCCTGCACCCAGGTTTCACCTGGCCTCTCCCAGTGTGAATAATTCCGACCTCGTGGCACAACCCACTGGCCCGCTCAAAGTCATTTTCACGCCTGGGGTATAGCAGCCATTAATCTATTTCATTACTGAAGGATTTTACTCCTTTGTTTCCATATAACTTAAAAATAGGACACAACATTTCTTAATATTATTACATTCTTGTAGTACAAACAATCAAGACAGGTGATATAGGAAACAATAAAAAAAAAATCACACCGTGTTCATTAAGTCTACAGAGTTGGTGTAGAAGAGGTGGTTGCTTACCTATTCCACATTGATTCCTCATATCCTCTTTCCTAAGGGAAGCCTGATGTTGTTTAGGACTTCACCTTTTTCTATGTGGCCATGTGTTTCAAGGGAGGCGACCCCATCACCAGTTCTAGGGTTGGTCTAACTCATTATGGTGACCCCATTCTCCTCACCACTGATTGGTTTAGACATGGGCAGATGACACAATTTGGCCAACAAAATATGAAGAAAATCTACTAGAGGGGTTCTGGGAAGATTTCCTCACTTCTAGCAGGAGTCAAAGGAAGACACCTGTAGTTATCTATGGACCCCAAGAAATACTCCTGATAGAGGGGATGAAGTACAAATACTTCT
The DNA here is from genome assembly GCA_029593785.1 of Cabassous unicinctus. NCBI lineage: Eukaryota > Metazoa > Chordata > Mammalia > Cingulata > Chlamyphoridae > Cabassous > Cabassous unicinctus. The sequence continues at coordinate 4,421 of JAQZBX010012977.1, forward strand.
ATTATTTACTACTTGCTATGCCAGGTTTCTAACTAGGTACTTACATAAATGATCTCTTATTCTCATATCAGGTTTTATCATGCCTCTTCACAGAGGAGGAAACTCAAACTCAAAAGCAGTTAATCATTCAGCTGTTAATTGGCAAAGCCACTTGTGGTGGTTTGGAACTGTATGTACCTAAGAAAATCATGTTCTTAAAGCTGATCCATTCCTGTGGGTGTACACCTATTGTAAATAGTACCTTTTGTTTAGGTTACTTCAGTTAAGGCATGGCTCAGGGTAGGTCTTAATCCTCTTGAGTCCTTTATAAGAGAATAAAATTCAGACACACAGAGGGAAAAGACCTGGAAGCAGGAAGCTGAAAGCAATGAAATCCAGAAGAAAAGGGGGAGACCAGCGGATGCTGCCACGTGCCTTGTTATGTGACAGAGTAGTCCAGGATCACTGGTAGCTGGTCTTTGGGGAGAAAGCATCACCTGATGATGCTTTGACTTAGACATTTTTCTCAGCCTCAAAAACATAAGCTTGTAACCTAATAAATTCCCACTGTTAAGTCAAGACATTTTGTGGTGTCTGTTTCCAGCAGCTTAGCAAATGAAAACATGAGGATTTAAATCCAGAAATATATGGCTTCAAATTTATCATGCTCTGTCTCAGATATTTTCACATTGGAATAAATTGGCTATAGATTTATGTTAGTGCTTGCGTTTAGTCAGACTCTGAAAGTATATTCTCCTTTATGTGCCTGAGCAGAGTTGGGTTCTAGGCCAGCAGAGCTATGGGCCCTCAGAGAATTGGCCTAGGAATTAGATGGACCCTCCAGCTGGCTTCTCAGTGGGATGGTCCTCTGAAGTGACAGACCGGAGGCATGCATGTGATTATGGAGATGCAAGGCATTCAGGTTTCCAGGCTTTGTGGATAAGAGTGAGAGGCTCCCTTTGTCTTGGTTAATGGCCTGGTGTCACCTTTGTCCACTTGGAAGTTTTGCCTTGCTGCATCTGTGACCACAAGAAATGGTAGAAAATACCAAGTGATTGCGGCTTTGCACAATCTGAGCAACTGGTTTGTGTGTTTCTTGGCTGAATTAACTCAGCTGACTGGTGTAAGACCAAGTTTATGTTTTGTTTTGTTTTTTTTTAAATTAAAAGCCAAGCAAACTCTTCCAAATAAAGATCAAAATACTGCCTCACAGGGTTGTGGCAATGAGCTCATGTCTCCAGTACAAGTTCCCATCACATGGAAGGAAACAGAGGATGCTAGGGCCCTAATTCCCCCTTTTCCTCTTTGCTTCCTTCACACCTTTGCTCAACGATCACCTTCTGAATGAGACTTCCCATGGCATAAGCCACAGCCTTATCCTGCTTTTCACCTTCTAATACACTATCTGATTTATCTATGTATTATGTCTATCATGTATTGTTTGTCTTCTCCTGCTAAAATGTAAACTCCTTGAATGTAGGGATCTTTGTCTCTTTATTCAATGATATACCCAGTGTCGGGAACAGTGTGTGGTATGCAGTGGATACTCGCTACCGTTGAATGAACAAGTCCATTCCTCTAAGTAATCTAAGTTCACTGAAGCAGATTGAAGAGGCCATAAAGAAGCAGAGGATGTGAATTATGTGGTTTAGTGTCTCCCAAAAGGATTTTTTTGTATAAAGTCTAACATTATGCCCTTGACTTTTATGAAGGATCAATACAAGAATTAGCCAGAGGGGAAATATTTTTGCATCTTGCAAACATTGCCCATTCTGTTATTCACTGCCATGTTTTTTTTAAAAAAGGTATTATTTTAGAATTGAATACTAAAGACCAACTAACTTCCTCCTCTTTTTCTGATTAAAATCCTTTCTGACGGTCTTATATTCCTTTTTGTCATGGCTGCCAGGAAGATCAGAGGTAAATTTAATTCCCAAGGGCATTGACCAGCTTACCTCAGCTTCTAGTTGGAATCATCTACTCTTCTTTTATATGTTTTTGACCTCGGGTTTGGGGAAAAACACATTTCTTTTAGTAAAATATCTATCTCTTTTTTGTCTGCCTATCTATCTATCTATCTATCTATCTATCATCAATCTACTGATCATCTATTTATCTATCATCTATCTATCTATCATCTATCTAATTTTACTTATGTTTTTACTTTTGTTCCCCAAATTCTCAGGTATTTGTCTAGTTTCTCTGATTTATTTATTTGACAATTACCTACTGAGTGCTTACTATATACTGGTATTGAGAATACAATAGCAAATTATTACAATTACTATTAATTGTAAAAGTAATTGTAAAAGTCTCTGCCCCCAGGGCTTTTATAGTCTAATGAAGGAGAAATACATTAAACAAATAAAAATATGATTAAATATACATTTACAAATGGTGAGATTTACAAATTGTGGTAAGTGCCATGAAATAATATGAGATGTAATTTGAGACTGTAACAGGGACATATGATTCAGATTGGATGAGGGACTTTGGGCAGGCTCTGAAGAAGGGAGATTTCATCTGGGAATTTATGAGGAGCCATTAGCTGGGCAAATGTCGGGGGGAAAGGGTATTTGAGGAAGAATCTTAGCATGTGCAGACACTCCAAGGCAGGAAAGCCACTAGTGTATTTCCACCTAAAAAGCCACTGTGGTGGGGCTGACATGAGCAAGGAGGAAGGTGGCATGTGATGCGGCTGACGCAGGCCGAAGTTAGGTCCCACAGGCCACTGCAGACCACGTTCAACGTTTCAGATTTTGCCTTGATTACCATGCGAAGTCAATGCAGTTCTGAGCAGAAGATTGACTTGCAGACTGGAGAGGCAGGAGTGAAAACAGAGACCAGTTAGGAGGCTCTTTCAGTGGCCCAGGTGAAAGAAGATGTCTGGGACTACAGTGACAACAGTACGATGACAATGAACAGGCAAAATTGAGGCACATTTTATGGGAGGAGATGAAATGATTGTTGATGGAGGCAGAGGGTGAGACAGGGGAGGCATTAAAGATCCCTGCCAGTTTCTGGAATGAGTAACAGGATGGCCAGAGGTGCCGTATACCGACAGGAAACACAGGAAGAAAAGCAAATTTAGGAGGGAAGATCCAGAATTTAGTTTTGACAAGCTAAATCTGAGATACTTGTAGGATAGTTAGGTGGAGATGTCAGATAGGAAGGTGAATATATGTTTGTAGAGAGCAGAAGAAAGGTCTGTGTGTGTTCTAAATCGGCAGAGCAGAGGCATGGAAAGAGGCCCTGTAGAGGCTGGGCTCACAGGGCTGCTCAAAGCTGAAGAGCTGAGCCCTGCCATGTGCTTGATCGTCCAGAGTTGAGCTCCGAGAGAAAGCAGCCTGGAGAGGAAGGCAGAGACCCAGATGGAGAGCCACCCTTTTGCCTTGCCACCTGGCAGCAGCCCAGGATCCAACCAGCAGCCAACTTTTGGTGGTGAGACAGCATCTCCGATGATGCTTTGATTTGAACATTTTCACACCCTCGGAACTGTAAGCTTTTATCCTAACACATTTCCTGTTATGAAAGCCAACCCATTTCTGGTATTTTACATCAGCACCTTTAGCAAACTAAAACAGTTTTTTAGTTTCATCTGTAAAAGAGGGAATTGGTTGTTTTCAGGATTAAAAACCATTGAATCTGCAGTCTAAGAATTCCTGGTTAAGGTATGGCTATTTCTCTAACCCCACAAAAGGTTCATTACTGGACAGGCATCATTGGGAAGTTAGCAAAGCCTTGATTAGATTTTGAAGTCGACTTCATGGCCAGTAATTTGTGCTTAAACCAAACAGTAATCTCAGATACTAGTGTTCTAATTCAGAACAGCATTTCTTCTGAACTTGTGGATATAGGGCATAGGAAAAAAGTAAAAATTTAGACATTTACTTATCAAAACAGCATCACCTTTGAATCTAAGATGAACATATATCATTGCAGATTACTGTAGGAATAAGCACTCTCCAGAGGAAGTTAGGAGCAACCCAAATATCACAGGGAGACCTGGTAGACGCAACAGCCTAGACTGTTGACCATGAGGCACAGGTAAGAGCATCTCCATTTCCCCATATTCTTCAAGGTAAAGACACATACAGCATCAACATCACCAACAGTCTCTCCTTACCTCAGTGACAGCGAAACTTCTCTTGCCACAGGGAACCACTTTGTACCACTTGTCATGTAGTACATCCATAAACCCATGGGATTTGTATTGACTGATTAGCTCAGATATGTTGGAGGTCAGTGGAGAGTTGGGTGGGAGACCAATGCCGTATCCTAAGGGAAAATACAATCTCAGATGAGCATTTCACATTGTTCTTGAGAGGTTGCCAACACACTGGGGTGAAACTGCCATCAGACCTGATAAAAAGGAGGTGAATTTTCATCATCTCCCTTTCAAAGGACTCAAAGATGTTCTTAGATATGATGACCCTTAGATTTGCTGCATCTCTGAGTAGATGAAATGAGTCTAGAAAGGAGAGAATGAAGGGGCTGTGCACAGTGTACCAGGGGAACATTTTATTCCAAGGCCTTCTCTCCTTCCCTTTGAGATATTCCTTAGAAGCAATAGCTACCAGGGCTGGGAATCCCTGTCTACTTCTCCTCCAACCCCTTCTCTGGACCTTAAATACACATAATTGTATTAAACACATCTTTGTTTTATTACATATTCTTATCAGCAGTCAGGCAAGGCCCTCTTTTACTTATATTTTTTATTTCTTTTTTTAACAATATAATAAGACCATGTGAACATACTACACAGCATGAGAACTAAAACATCAACAAAAACTTGTAATAACGACGATTGTCAGAAACAAGTCTGATAACACTAAGTGTTGGGGAAGATGCGGATCAATAGATTGTTTATACATTGCTGGTGGGAATGCAAATTGATACAACCACTTTGGAAAAACAATTTGATATCATCTTGTAAAGTTGAACATTTAGATACTCAAGTGAAACCAGCAATTCTACTCCTAAGTACATTCCCAAAGAAACCTTTTGCAAGCACATCAAAAGGTTTGTGCAAGAATGTTCTTAGAAGGAAATGATCCATGAGGAAGTTTGCTGCAAATGGAAATACATGCATTACAATGGCAAATAAAAGTTTTTTAATGAAAAAAAAAAAAAAGAGTGTTCTTAGAGGCAGTGTTCATAATAGCAAAAAGTAGAGGCAACCCAAATGCCTATTGAGAAGAGAATGGATAAATGAACGATGGACTGTTGATACAATTAGCATATTATATGGTATAAAACAAATGAACTAAACTACATGTAGGAATATGGATGAACCTTAGCACTATGATATTGAGTGAAAAAGGCAATCCCAGAAGATTATTTGCGGCATGAATCCATTTTGTAAATGAAAAAACATTCAAAACAAAACAATATATTTTTTAGGAACCTAAAGTGATAAAAACACTTTTAGAAAACAAACAAGGAAATAATAAACCAAAGATTCAGGATGGTGGTTACTCAGCTCAGGGGAGGCAGTGGGAGAGATGGGGGAAGAGCATAAAGATGGATGTAATTTGTTGCCAGAGGTTTATCAATTGCCCAGGACTCTGGATTCTCTCTCTGACTCCAGGATGGCTTTGCTCACTTTCCTAAACGTTACTATGCTATTAATCTCTTTGATGAGCCATAGGAAAGAGGCTAATTAACTACATTCTGTTTTAGCCATTGGACATCTTGGTAAAATATATATTTCCCTTGAGATGATTGTGGGAGATAAATTAAAAATATGGCTGATTCCCTTTTCACAGATAAAAACTAAAAGGCTGCCAAGGATCCAAAGATACTTAACGGAAACAAACATCGTCTAAACTTTTTCTAACTTCCAATTCATTTCCAAGGGCCTTCATTTTTGTTTCTTTTTATGCAGATACACAGATGCTTTTTTAAAAATATGAGGCGGAGATGTACATATGACCAATGGAAGAGAAGAAACAAATAATGCAGAAAAATATTTGATTTTTAAAGAGCTACATTTCCCCCAAAAAACTTTGTTCCTTAATAATGGGCAGTCAAGGAAATGATGACAATGTCAAAAGCATGATTAGAATTTTCCATTCAAACAACTATTTTGGGTGCCTGTTTTGTGCCTACTAGTTTTAGTAGTTTGAAAGGCAAGACAAGACAATAAAAGACTAAAGGGACAGCTTGTTCTCTGCAGATGTTATCATTAAATAACATATTTACAGTGAGTAACTATAAGAAAGCAGTCAGTTTTCTTTAGGAAACTTTAGAAAACTTAATAGTATAATGAACAATATTGCACATTCGGTTCCACAGACATTTATTTGGTACTTATTTTTGGGTCAGGCACAAAACCAGGCATGTGTACACTCACTCACTGATCTACTCAAACATTCATTCACTCAATGAATATTTAATGAATGAAAAGTCACTGTGTTAAGTGGTAAGGATTTTGCAGTCAATGAGGCAGACACGGTCCCTGCTGTCATGGAGCACACACTCTGATGGAGAGACAGCTATTACACAATGACTGATTTTACCACAATTGGGGTTCCATGCGGGAGAAGAACTGGGGGTGGGGTGGGGCATAAGAGCACGTAGGAGGAGGACTTAGAACCATCTGGAGGGAGGTGTGTGATGGTCAGGATAATTACGTCAGATTTGGTGAATACTAACTGGGTTTTATATAAATAAAACATGTTGTTTTCAACAACGATAATTTCTAATATTTATTGAGGGTTTACTATACACCAAGTCCTGCCCAATAATAAATCTTTTACACAATTATCTCATTTTGTCACCTGGGCACTAGACTAAGACTGTGCACCAGGTCACAGCACCTAGCTTATTTAAATCACTCTGGGTTTCTAATAATAACTATAGATACAGAGCCCTACTGTGTGCCCCAAACTATTACACACATGCCTAATCTCTACGTGATCCATGCAGAACGGGTATTCCTTAGAGGCTACTAATCGGAGCAAGGCCACGCACTAGTGGTTGGGCAGCCAGCATTTGGAAGCAGGTCTCTCTGATTCTAAAGCTACTGCACCTTCCATCACATTCATTATAATACGTGATCACGTCAAGGGAAAACTTGTCCTATTTTCTCCCCGCAACACAGCTTCTATCACAATAGCCATATTGACACGATCTTCCCAAACTAGGTAACTCAGTAAAAAGCCACCATTACCTAAACTGATGGCTTGTTTTCAGCAAACACTAATATGCATTATTCATTGGCAGATTTTGTTTTGAAGACTTTTCAAAAGGGTGTGTGGATGTCGTGTAAGTACAAGCCCTAACTGGTGTATGATTACATATGTGAGGAAATGATCTAAGCAAGGATCCTTCCTGATTATATTGTTTCTCCTAAAAATCCTCTGAAAGCTAATAATTCCAGCCCAGATTAGTGTAATAATGGCAGAATTGTTTTCATTGTTCATTTGATAAGCGTTTATTGCACACCTATTCATCTATTTATTAATTCCACAATGCATGCTGAATAATTATTTTGTGCCAGACACTCTGCCAAGTGCCATGGAGATTACCAAGTTAAGTTAGATACACAGTCTACCCTTAAGAAGCTTATGGTGTCAAGGGGCAGGACAAGGAATGCATAAATTATACAACATTGGAGAAAGTTACATGACCTTTTCCGGAAAAAACAAAAGGTGGACCTGGCATAGATAAATTCAATAGAGGTAAGATACAATGATTAGAACTCAAACAGGAGGATGGATACAACTCTGAGGAAGTGGAGAGGAATGGGAGGTCGTGGCCACGAAAAGATAAGAGAAGGCATCTAGATTGATATTAGATAGAGGTGATTTTGGTGGGTGAGACAGAAATATATGATAAAAAAGTTAAAAGATTGGAATTAATACTTATGATAAATCTTGTACACATCCTAAGACTAGAATTTTGGCACCACAACAGATTTTTATCCTGGGGAAAAAGCTATGTTGAAGTTGTAGTGACATTTATAAAAAATTGTTACATAGGAAATAATAAATATTAAATCACTCTAATCCATCACGTCTATGTTAAATTGCAATTGACTGCTAAAAATAGCTTACTATCCTTTTTAATTTACTAGTTCATAAGATGCTATGTATTAAATGCTGAGAATTTAATGACTTTTTAGCATGTATTATTCTTTTCTAATTAAAATAAACTGTGCATATGGAACCAAGAGAAATAGGGAAAAAAAATCTATGTGGAAACAAAAAAGGGTATGTGTTAAAAGGCATAAAAATCCATTTTATTTAGAAACATGAAAAGTAAAACCTTGAAGGTTCATTCCTGTCCTTCTCTTTGTCACTTGCTTTTCAAATTTGATTGTGTTCATTGGTCAAAGAATTCTTGCTTTTAAATTGCTGGCTCAACTTAGCAGCCTGAGTTGTTTTCATTATCATTAGAAATGTGGCTTTGCAGTAAAGGCGAGGTTGGCTATTTTGTGGCTGATGGATGAGGCAAAATGGAATCCTTCAACCCTAAAGATGAAGGCATCAGGCTCCCTGGAAACTGGGTACAGCTTAATAGCCCAAGAGAGCAATTTTCAGAATAGAATCCCGATCTTTCCCCCATGGATAAATCAGCTTTACTCAGCTAAGGAGGGTGGAAATATATTTTGGCTACCAAATGTATGATTAGAAATTCACAACTAAAAGAATCTTGAAATATCACTGGAAGAAAGATATTTGGAAAATCAAGTCTCAGTTAGGGGTAAGGAGACTCTGGGAAGAAAGAGCCACTCATTTTCGCGGTCTGTCCTCGGAACACCATATTCAGCTTCGGGGGCCATGGGTCAGAACATGTTGTAACAGTCCCAACTCTAAAGGAGATTTTAAAAATGGGTTCTCCTTACTCTCAAACCCCTCAAAGTGGGGAGAGAAGCGCTTGAGAAAGTTGAGGTACATGGAAAAGCTACCCTGGGAGAATTTTATAGCTAACTGGTCTCAGTGTGCTAATTCAATATACCAAATAATAATAACTTATTGAGCACTTATTATGTGCTAGGCATGCTTCTTCATGCTTTACATGTATTATTTTACTTAATCCTCACAACAAACCTATCACAGATGCACTATTAATATCCTCATTATGCAGATGAGTAATCTGAAGAACAAGTTAAGTCACTTGCCCGATTTTGCACAGTTAGTGATGGTAACTTTGTTCTAAACCAGGTACCCTGTCTCCAAAGCTGGTGCTCCAAGCACTGTATTCAATAATTATTGGAGAGCAAGAGAAAGAACAAACTCAAGAACAGTGGAAGGTCTTTGGCAGAAAGTTTATAAATCATTATTGTGTGGTCCCATTTTTCTTTGTCCTCATTTGACCTCTCTTGTCAGCGAGGTCCAGTGCAGAAATTTGGGACTTGTATTCATGGATCTCAATACCTCCTTTCCCCCCGAGCACACAGTATGTCTTTGCTGCCCCTGGTGCATAGCACTTAGTGTGACTGAAGACTTTCCACATGCTTTTGAATTCATGCGCTTTGCTCTGCTGTGTGCTGATTGTGGCAGTGGCTTCCCGTGAAAAAGTTTCAAAGTCAGTGTGGAGCCAGTGTCTCTCATGTGGCTTCTTTAACTTTTTAGGCCTAATTACATGCACAATGATGGAGTTGGGGGTATTCAGTTGTCACATTGAGTCAGTGTAATATCAATCTATACACAGTGAATGTATGTTCAGTATGAAGGAATCAAAGGACTCTGCTTACCTTCCTGTCTAATTCCTGAAGTTATTTAAGTACTTGGGAAAGTATATATAGACTACCAGGATGCTTTCTGGTTAACTATATCAGTCAGTGAATTAAGCACTTATTTCAACTCTAATCTCATGAGTTACCTAATAGGTAATACATCATTTATTACATAACTGTTATACGACTGGCATTGTACTAGACCCTGTGAAGGGATGCTGAGTGAAACATTACTGTGATGGTTTGAGGCTTTTATGGACCCCAGAAAATCATGTCCTTAGGGCTAATCCATTCCTGTGGGTGCAAATCTACTCTAGGTGGGACCTCTTGAGTAGATTACTTAGGTAGGGTGTGACCTAGGGTGGGTCTTAATCCTCTTACTGGAGTCCTTTGTATACTGGATGAATACAGAGAAAGAGACACAGAGAAAAAGTGACAGGAGCAGAGATGAGAGCAAGGGGCTGAAAGCAACGGAACCTGGAAGAGACGGGACAGACCAGCAGGTGCCTCCGTGTGCCCGTCTTTGGGGAGAAAGCATTGCCTGATGATGCCTTGATTTGGAAACTTTCTCAGCCTCAAAACTGTAAGCTTACAACCTAATAAATCCCCATTGTAAAAGCCAACCCATTTCTGGTATATTGATTTCAGCAGCTTTTTGTAAACTGAAGAAATTGCCCTAAGTTAAATGGGCAAGTATTGTTCATAAACTGCTTTGGTGTTTTTTTTTTTTTTAATACCAATACAGTTTAACTCCCTACTAATAACATCCAGATTTTTCATGCACCCAAGAAACCTAAATGTTGTTAAAGAAAGTGTGTAATATTTTTTAAAATTTCATGGAGACAAATACTTCCCTAAATATCTAAGAGATGACATTTTTTTTTTTAAAAAAGGAGCAATCAAGACTTTTACTAGTATCTGCATCACAATGTTGTCTGTAACTTATTTTACCAGGTTCAGTTTTCGGGTTATGAACTTGTTGAATTAAATTCTCTGATTTGTAACCTATTCGCTTTGTGAATAAACCAGTAATGACAGCATGCTCCCTCTCTTCAAGTCTGCGGTCTTTCTGCTCTCTTGCAGGGAGAGAGCTTCCATGCACCATTTCGTGCTTATCCTCTTTGAAAACTATGCGGTTTCTAAAGATGATGGGAACTGCAAGACACTAAGTCTCATAAGCACAGATGGAAATATAAACAGGAAACCAGTGGGGAGTTAATTGTGTGGCATCTGGCACTGGGGTCTAGCAGAGGCAAACACACCATCTCACCACTGCCTTTTGACAAGATAGGGTTGCCCCCTGAAGACAAAGGTAGAAAATGGAGCCACTCATTCTTATGCCTGCTACACATGATTCATTATTAGTAGCTGCTAATGGCTACAGGATCTCAATTACCCAGTGCATCTAGGACAGAAATAAAATGTAACATCCCTTCCATATCCCCAGATGCCATAAAAATGGGAATTTTTCCATTTTTCCATCAAAATAGATTATTAATGAATGTTCTTTTGGCTTGCCAGCTCTTTCTTTTTCCTTTCTTTTCTTTTTGTGCCTTTGCTGTCTCAGACTGCAGTCTTAAGTAAAAATACCACTACCATTGAATCTCTTTTCCATGTATGGTTTAGGTGAGGGTCACTTTACCTGGAAAAGAGATTGATTTCTCCTAGAAGAAGGCTCCAAGAAACAGCATCAGCTGTTACACTCTCATTCATCACAAAAACAAATTTCCAAGTAAAATAAAATATGATGGTGTATTTAGGGGAGACAGAGACCAACCATGGTTGGGAAATTGGGAAATCAGAATCAGAATTGTCTAGATAATTACAGGAAATTACAGGTTTCAGGAAACGGGACTTGGGCATCCCCATGTGACTGTTTCAAGCCAAAATATTTTCTGACGAGTGAGAGTCAGCATGCAGGAAAGGGAAGCTGGAAGTTGGGAGATGTGAAATTTATTGGTTCAAACTATCAGCTCCATAAATCAACCGTCATCAAGAATGAAAGGAGTTACTGACAAAGCAATCCTTCTCTGGTCCTGGAGTTTGATGGATTGGTTGATCAAATTGGAAGCAAAATTTGCTGCCAGTTGCAAGGAAGGCAAACCTGAGGTCCCAAACAAGGTTTTGTTTAGGCCATAAAAGGTACTAAATTATATATATAGTTTTTTTTCCTAATATTTTCTAAATGGTGGGGAAACAGTGAAATTAAGAATCATGAAATTTGTATTCTAATTGTATGATTATGGAAAAGTGATGTAATATCCATGGTTTTCTTTTGTCTAAAATGAGTGGATTGGATTAGATTGACATCATGTTTCTTCCAGTTGTAAAATGTAACGATCCTAGTTTTCTTCAACAGATTCATAACAGGATTTGGCCATTAGAAAACACAGATTAAATTAGAATTGAAATCCTCATTTATTACATTGTGACCACCACATTCAGATATTTGAAGCAGTATCATTTGGTAACAACAATATTTTTTCCCCAACAATTGTATAAATACCTATTTATTGAGTAGGTGAAAAGTAAATTCCCAACTTCAGCAACTTAATAGCTACATGCTTCCTTTGAAAACAAAGGAAGATGAATAGCTCTTTGCTTCTGACGTTGGCATTTGTGACTTGCTAGGTTGGCAAACTGAGCATATCCAGTGTAAAAGTGAATCAAAACTGACTGATAAATACCTTCTATGGCAAATGGCTTCCCCACGGTGAGAAGTGTGCAGTCAGCATCTATTGACACTTCATAATCCAGAAGGGCTTTGTCCATGATGAAGGCGTCTAGCTTCTCTGGATCATTCCTATATTTAAGACCAAGAAATGAAAAGCAAAAAATGATTCATTAGTGGGCAGAAAGCACTAAGGTGGACAG
>JAQZBX010012977.1:17058-40552 GCA_029593785.1 Cabassous unicinctus
CTCAGCTGTAGGCTGGAGGGCTTGTTTCTTTCCAGGCCTTCTCAGCTGCTCAGGGCTCTGGTCTCTTCAGGTGCAGACTATCAGGTGGATGGCTCAGCTCTCCCCAGAGCTTTAGTTGTTTGAGCTTTCTCCTTTCTGTCACATGGCAGGACTGAAATGACCAAGTTCTCCCCTCTTCCGTGTCTATGGAGCTCTCTTTCTTCCTGTGCCTTCTTCTGGGTGTCTTCTTGAGTGAATGTCCATTTATATAGCCCACCAAGGGGGCGGGGACTCAACCCTGAGTCATGCCCCTACTGACGTGGTTGAATCAAAGCCCTAATTGTGACATAATTTAATCAAAGACATCTCAGCTGAATCTAATACAATCAAAAGGTATCATGCCCAGAGGAACAGACCTGTTTACTAACATAATCTCTCTTTTTGGAATTCATAAATAATCTCAAACTGCCACAGATGCCTTGGCCTTCCTTCATGAAGTTCTCCCCCAAGTTTTAAATACAGGAGCAGGGGGATGGTCCCCAGGAAGGCAGAGGCTGCAATCCCCCTTACAAAGAAGGCAAGGAGGGGGCAATTTAAAAGGAGTTGTCCAGGGTATGCAGTGACTTCTGCTTTTAGCCACCTCAGATCCTTTCTGGAAAGGTGTAGGACATACATCCATTTAAAAAAGCCTTTCCTACCCTGTCTCAGGGTTGTCCAAACAGCTTTGCAAAGAGAACTCTCCTTCCTTCTGGGCTCAGCCATTGCTCTTGTAGAGCCAGGCATAGAGCTGTTGGAATTCACACTGAGGAATGGCTTCTGAACCCAGAGGAGAACATGGTCAGGGCCCATCAAAAATTAAAAAGGGAACGACACCGCTAGGCCTGTAAGTCGTCATCAGGCAGGAAGCAGGTCTTCATTTGGATGGCTTTGTCTGGCTCTGCTGGTCTCGCAGGAGGTGGGCCAACTTCCCTTTGTGGTGCCCGTGACCAGTGCTTCCTTTTTCCACTTTTCCAGGAATGAAATACCTAATCAAAATGCATCCTCTTCTCTAGGCATACTGGATTTAAGTTAGGATGAGGCCCATTTTAACTTTAACCAAAATGAAAAAACAGGTCCAACTCCACAGCAGGAGGAAGCTTCAGAAAGGTTTGGGGATGTGACTTGTCTCTCAGGAGTTGGTGATAAGGAACCATAATGGGATCCTGGCAATAAATTAAAAATTGACCTGAAAGATGTTTTTTCCAGTCAAAGTTTTCCAGTCACAGTAGCAGAACATACCTTGGGAGCCACATAGAAACCAGAAACCATTTGCCAATACTCCACAAATATTAGTGGTAGCAATATGCCAATAGTAAAAATTGGGTTTGAATTCAATTTTGCTAACTGGTAATTCCTGAGGTCCAGGATCCCTGGTGCCCTTGAATGAGCACTCCTGATTTTGCTATGACAGGGCTCCACTGCGTAAGAAGGTAAGATGCAATCAGCGCGCAGGCTGCCGTGGGGCCTGAGTCACTGGTAAGGAAAGCTTCTAGACGGCTTCTAGAGGGTTGAATCACTCTTACAGTTGGAAGGGCCTTCACTTGTTGCTCCCATTACAGAATCATGCTCTTCTCTCCTTGAGCCTTCATTTAAAATACATATACCACAAAAATAGTCATATCTCAACATACTAAAAGAAATGAACATTGTAGGAGGGACTAATTTTATTGGGCAGCTATCACCTCCGAAAGCAGGGCCCTGTGGGAGCAGGACTAAGCCCATAGGAATTTGGATGGGAGAGGGGAGGGTCAAATTTAACAGAGGAAGAAGTTTTAAATGAAGAGCTCCAGGGTTTGTGCCCTATAAGCCAGGGCTCTGGGATGTCCCCTCATGGGACCACATGAAGACCATGGTTACATGGAGCCTAGGCAGGGATGAGGCCAAAGTAGAGAGAGAAGGCCCAGAGAGAAGTGAGAGGGCCTTAACAATAAGCTCTGCCTATGTTCCAGCTTCACCTCCACCAGCAGATCACCCGGGGAGCTTGTTAAATCAGGAAGTCTGGAGTGGGACCTGGGACTCTGCATTTCTAACAAGCTCCCAGGTGCTCTGGAGCTGCTGGAACATGGGCTACTCTTTGAACAGTAAGGATCCAGGTTAGCCTGGAGAAGTGTTTGGGGCCCAGAGACCTGGTTCCAGGCCTGACCCTGCCACTTGCTAGCTGTATCACCATACATAAGTCACTTATTTCGGACACAGCTTCCTCATCTGCACCCACCTTAACTTACTAATGCCTGTTTCTCTCCAGACCAGGGCAGGGACCACTCTAAATAGGGGCCTTCTCAGGTGAAGCCTGCAGAACAAATGTGCCTAGAGTGGAGTGGAGCTGGGAACTGCAGTGGTGGCTTGTTCCACCCTTCTCCACTGCCAGCAGAGCCCAGCTTGCCAGGTGTTGCTATTTAGCTGGGAGGCCTTGCTATCTCCCTGACATCTTATTCTCTCTCTCAGATATGAATTTGCCCCGCGGGAGAGAAGACAAAAGGGGAGCTGGGATGAAAAGTGTCAGAAAGGGACCCTAACGTTTTTATGTTCTTGCAAAATTAAAAGTACTTAATTTAACAGCCATTTGATAGTACTTAAACACCATATATAACGTTGCAAATCTGGAATTGCAAGGCTTTCTCTGGAGGCTCTAGTTAAAAGTCCATAAAATTGTTTAAGGGGCCTATTTTTGGAGTGCTTGAGAAACACAAAGCTCCTATTTCCCATGAAATTATCTCTTTATCTCCCATTTTTCTCAAAAAATAATTTGAGGTGGAAGATTCTGCTGTCCTTTGGGAAAACTGCTATGGCTGACCATGAAGAAATCAGTTTCCTGACGCTGCATGATTCAAGGGACTGAAGGTTTTGATGTCTGTTAGTGCCCTGATGCCATTTGGCAGGAGGGAGAGGGCTGCTCAGCCCCATACAGTGGTGCCTTCTGGGAGCCGTTCATTCCCTTCTCCCAGCCAGAGCACAGGAGCAGACCCCAAGCTGCACCGTCTTCCTTTGTATTCCACTGCACTGAATTACATCCACCAGGCAATGTGATTGCTCTCGATTGCTTCTCATAAATTCTGTCGAGAAGGGTGAAGGCCTGGGGATCATTGACTTCTATCTTATTTCCTTTCTGCAGGAAATCTCTAAGATAAATTCCATCTCCTTGTAAGAGAAGGCATTCCATGGGCTTAGAGATTCACTGTGGAGAAAAGGGTTTCTGGGACACTTTATCCTCTGGCCCCATTCCCTGTGTGTTTCATCATTTTGGCACCATTGTTTCCTCAAGTGAGTCAAGGCAACATTTGGTTTCCTTACCATCTGCTGCACTAATGGCCCCACTGGCTCTTTGAGCAGAGCCACTGCCACCTCGGACTATGCAGATAACTAGTAATGTGGGTCACATCATTAAGTGCACACTATTCCACACTGCCTCCTGGCTGTCATGCAGTGCGAGGTATTAGCGAACACACTGTGTATATTTAGTTATCTGTTTCAAAGATCACGAAACGCCATGTCAGTAGCTAAATGGCTTCTTTTTTAGTGAGAGCTTTTAGGAATAAGAGGTTGACACTCACTTTAGATGCTTCACTCCGTCGGGGGTGGCTGGCACATTGTACCTTCTCATGTACTCGTGCATCTCTGGGAAGCTTTGCCTCACATAATCTTCAGCACTGCTTTCGCGGACAGTTCCAAAGCGGAAGCCTTGGGAGGGATGATGGAGCTATGAGGGAGAAAAAGAAATGGCTTTCAGGTAAATAATTCCTATGATTGCTTTTCAAAATTTTCCTTTTTCATCACGATTCCATCTAGTAATAATTTAGAACTTTTCAAACACAGAGACATAAATATGCACATAGGAATGGGCAGACATAGGTATGAGTGCCCTCATGTCCCAGCTTTCACATCGCTAATTGTTCTATCTTCAGAAGCACACAGATGGGAGCAATAAACAAAAAATGCAAGCAAGCTTATGCTTTACAGTGGTAACCTACCAGAATTCTGTAGAAACTGTACGAATTGGCATGTGGAATTAGTTTCATTATTTTTCTGTGTGTATCATACAAAGTACACAATTAGGAAAATAAATTCAAGGTTGGATTCCTCCTTGGTTAAAACAACACAAAGTCCAGGCTGAAACCTTGAATCTTGAGATTACCATATACATGACCCAAAACAGTCTGTGCACTTCTTTGTGCTAATCTATCTTTATGCTACATTACATTTAAAATTTGTTGAATTTATTTTTTGGGGGCCTTATTATAAAATGCTTTATTTCCTTTAAGTAGCTGTATTATAAAATGCTGTGTCACGCTTTACATTTTCTCACATAGAATGGTATGGAAGACAATTTGGAGCAACTGGGGAGAGGGAGCTGGAGTAGACCCAATATTATAGGGTCTTCACAATACAAGACCTTACAGTGAAGAGATGTAGTACATCGGGGTCTTTGCAGACACTCTCTGTCGCTAAGGATAATAAAGATACACCACATGAAGCATTTTTAGTCAGTGAAAGTTGTAGAGCTGACTTAATGTGAAATGTAAAACTTGGCCTATTTCAAATGTAAGAATGAACTGCGATTGGGCCATATTATCAAATATCCTGCAGTCAACAGTGTTTTAGTAGAGATTATACTTCTCTACAACAGCTACAGCAAAGTCTTTGTACTTTTTTATTTTGCTGGGTGTTAATATTTTGGCATCACTGGTTCTCTCCTGAAGCCTGGGGACTCCATGGGGGAGTTTTGTGGAGCTTAGAAATCTCTTGAAATTGCAGAGCAAACTTTTATGTAAAGATGTGTTTATAATTTTCTTCTATGGAGGGAGATAGAACAGAGTTTTGCTTTTTAATAATTAGGCTTACAAGTTGTTTATAACCAAAAAAGCTTATGAACTCACTGAATAGCATAACAAAGCCATTATTTGAAGGCAAATGTAGCTTTGGCATGGACTAGTTAAATAAATTATGGCACATTCTTGTAGAAGTTATACAATGTATAAATTGTGGTTTTAAAGCATATAAATTAAAATGAAGCAAATGCTCATAAGACAAATGGAAAAATCTTTTTATATGGTATGATTCAAATTAAACATGTTTGCATTTATTTTATATGCTGTGATCCCATAAATATCGTCTATGTTTACACACACACAAACACATACCATGGAAGAAAATATATCAAGATATTAGCAATGGTTTTCCCATTGATGATGAAATTACAGGTGTATTTATTTACTGGATGTTCTACAGAAATAACTATAGAGAAAAAACTTTAGTTTAAAATCAGCAAAATAAATCACTCATTCATTTATTCAACATTTATTGAAAGTTTACATGGATGGCCCTTAATATTTAGTGGGCTCACTAAGAGAAATACCTATAATCACCGTCATCAAGGAACGCGCTGTCTGGTTGCTCACATTTCTGTGGATTTCTTACTGTTGAGTAGGTAGCATGGCATCCATTTCTGTTCAAAGTAATTGGTCCACACACTGAGCAAATGCTAAACTTTTATGCCACTATAACTTAATGAGACATCTACAACACTTATTATGTGCCAAACATGGTGCCTAATGCTTTAACTGCTTCATCTTGTTTAATCTTCATAACGGCTTCATGAAGAAGGCACTGTTATTATTTCCTCTTTAAAGATGAGTAAACCAAAGCCCAGAGAAGTGAGGCAACTGGCCTAAGTTCACAGAGCTGGCAGGAGCAGGGACTGGACTAGAACTCAAGTCTCTCTGATTTCAAGGCCCACACTGTCATGTACCACATCATCTTGCTTCCAGGGTCACATCAGCAACTGGAGGGAAGGTGTTTATGAGAAGGAACTAACCAGTATTTTAAATATTATCCTTAAGCTGCCAACCCCCTGGCAAGTCTCATGGTAGCAGATTATAGACCTTTGGCTGGAGCAAGGCAAGTTTATCAGCCTTCTGTCTGTCCCATGCCTGTTCGTTTTTAAAGACCGATATAAGGACTTTCTAGGTGATGACTTTAGTCTTATCCACCTCCACCTTCCTACCCAGAACAACAACAAAAGCCGTTAGCTTCTTATTCATCTGGGCTGATATAGCACCTTGCACATACAGGACATGTAGTCTAGGCATTCATTTAGTAATCTTTTACACTCTTCTCATGCTTTATCTCCTTTGATCCTCCCAAAAAACCTATCAAGTAAGCATTTCTATTATCTTTCCTTTAGAGATGAAGAAACTGGAAGTTTGTCGTTTGCCCAAGGGCACAGAGCTAATAAATGTTGGACCTGTGGTTTTAACACAGTCTGATCAAAGATACTGAGCTTTGACCATTGTAGGACCTGCTCCTGACATGAGGCCTTACTGTCTCCTGCAGTCCAGACTTTACAGTATTTGCTCTTGATGTGCCAGGCAGTGAGCTAAGGGCTTTAGACATTTTCATTCCTCACAATAATCCTGGAAAATAGATATTATTTTCTAATTTTACAGATAAAGACACCAAGGCTTGGAGAGTCAAAATAATAAAGAAATTCTTACAGATGGCAATGATCAGGATTCAGCCCTTGCTATTTTCCCTAACGTGCAGATTGAGTTTCATTCATTTGTGTATAACAGTTACCTCTCGTGACACTTGGCACCTGGCAGGTGTTGTATACACATTTGTCAAGTTAATTAATTTTTCCCCTAATCTTCTTCCTTCCCGTTATCCCATTAACTTCTATTTGCCTTTCTCAGTTCAGTCCTCACTTTCCCAGGGAAGTGTTAAGGGCTGAAGCTATGTTGAAGTCCTAACTCTATACCTCAGTAGGTGACCTTATTTGGAAATAGGTTTGCTGCAGATGGAATTAAATTAAGATGAGGTGACGCTGGTGTAGGGTGGGCCCTTAATCCAAAATGGCTGGCGTCCTTATAAGAAGAGAAGAAGAGACAAAACACAAGAGAGAAGACGGTCGTATAAAGATGGCAGCAGAGCTGGAATTATGCTTCTACAAGCCATGGAAAACCTGGAGCCATCAGAAGCCAAGGGAGAGGCAGGGAACAGAGTCTTCCCTGGAGTCCTCAGAGGCAGCATGGCCCTGCCAACATTTTGGACTTCAAGCCTCCAGAACTGTGAGACAATGAATTTCTTTGGTGGCACTTTGTTATGGCAATCCTAGGAAACGAATACAGGAAGTTTTCCCTAACTTGCTGCCTAGGCCAGGTCGTCCTTCACAAGCCCTTATAGCACATGTATCCTCTTTTGTAGAACTCATCACACTTGTGGTTTTAAATTTAATTGTGTGATGGTTTGATTAAAGTCTAGACCTTTACCTTCTTCCACTGGACCGGAAGTTCCATATAAACCAGAATCACATCTGCTTTAATTCACCATTGTATTCTCAGTACCTTTCATCACATATTTGCTCAATAAAATTTTTGATGATTGATTGAGAGATAACTACTCTCTGAACCAAGAGGGAGATGAGAGCTTGGTTATCCCACTTAGCACAAAAGCGCTGACTAACTTATTTAGGCTGGGGAAAGTGTTAATCATAGAGCTTACAGCTCAAGCTTTGTAAATGACTCCTCCCTTTAAAGTAAAAGGCTGCTGTAGGATTATTCGTTAAAATAAGTTTGTCTTACCTCTGAAAAGAATATCTTCCAGAAGTCTATCTCCTCACGTTATGCTGCGACAGTACTTATACGACTTATGACTTGTTTCTATGTAAACTCTGCCTTTCTGAGCCTCCTTTTCTTTGTTGAGCATGAAAATGCCTCACTCTTTTCCAAGGCAATGGAGAGGGGTGAGGAATCAGCAGATCCATGTTTGGAATTCCAAGGGAGACTCGGTCCTTCGTACTTTTTCCTTTCCATGCCTTTCTGCTGCCTTTTGCCTGTGGACTCCCATGTCTGCCTCATGGAAGTCTAATGCCCATAGAGGAAACGGTTTGGAAGTTTTGAAAATAGAAGTTCCTTCAAGTATTAACATAAATAACCAGACTCCAGGAGAGGAAGCATTTTGTTAGCCTGAAGAAGATGCTACCCGAGGTTGTAGATGTTGCACAAGCACTGCCACCTCTAGGCTCCCACGTTCCTCTCCTCGCCATATCAGAGTAATCTTCTTAGAACCCACATCTAATCATGCCACTTACTAACACCCGTCAATGGCACTCTCTTGCCCAAACTCACATGGTCTCTAAGGTTCAGCATAGTCTTGGTTATACCCTTTTCTCTCCAGCCTCATCTCCCCATTCTCCCCCAGCCCTCCCAGCTTTAGCCAGTTCTCTTAGTTCTTCCCACATATCATATCTTTTTATATTTATTTATTTATTTATTTAGGGAGGTACTGGGGATTGCATCTGGAACCTTGTATATGGGAAGCAGGTGCTCAACCACTGAGCTACACCCGCTCCCCACATCATACGTTTTTTGTCCAATCTTGCACATGGTCTTCGCTGTCTAGGAGGCTCCTTCTTCTCACCCCTGCCTCTCCTTTGTCTAGCTAGCCCTGAAGAGTCATTTCACAGGGAAGCCTTCACTGACCCCTAAACTAGGTCGGGCCACCTGGGATACCCTCCCACCATACCCGGCTATTTCACACATCACTGATAACACTTGGATTATTTGTGAGGTAACTCTGCCCTACTCAAGAGGTTCTAAGTTTTCTTGAGGGCAGGACCCATGCTTCCCACTCATGTGTACATAAGTCCTCAACAAGTGTTAGCTGCTATTACTATTATTATCATTATTATGCAGCGGTGCTTTGCACATAATAAATTCTCCATAAATGTTTGTGGAATGAATGAATCACCATTATCAACATGAAGTTCTTTTAGGTAAGATACATTGCAGGTTTGATCCTAATGTCCCACCTTGTGTTGACTTCCTTTCCCCTTAAAAATTAATTCTACCCTTTGATTGTTACCTTAATTCTTTCAAAACAAATATTCTGTTTTATTCCTGCATATGACATTCTAATGGAAAAATAACAATAGGCTACTCAGCAGTCATAGAATAATAGAATTAGAAAAGGGGTCTCAGAAGCGATTGATGCAGCTTGATGGACCAATGTAGCCCATCCTGTGTGTTCATGTGGTGTGTAATTCAAACAGCGAAGATGTCAGGAAGCCTGATTCAAGGAGGGAGGATAAAAGTAGACAGAGAACAAAAGCATTTGAGCTGCATTATAACTACCACCAGGAAATTCCAGAGAGAGCAGCCTTTCTTTAAAATTTCAGCAAAATACTTTATCAGCTCTTCCAATTCTGTTTATATTTGTGTCGACCTCTTGAAGCCTTGGGAAATATCTTAGGTTAAACTATCTATTTGTAGGTGAATTGTTCAGGATTAATGAACCCACCCAGAGAATATACACGAAGAACAATCGGGCATTTTCTAGAAAGAAGAGAAGCGGCTCAAAACAAAATGGAAGCAAACTCAAGAATTAATTAAGCTGCTATGTCCAAGGTAGATGTGATGCTTTACATGAAGAGAAGAGTCGCAATGCTGGGTATATTCATTGAATGCCTAAATTTGCACTTATCTGAGATATATATTTAAATCATAATTAGAATGAAACCACTGGACCTGTTATAAAGTCTTATAAAGCTCTGATCAAGATGGTGGAGTGAGAGGCTTCAGGGTTCTCTCTCGCCTCCACAGCTTTGAACAACAAAGAACCAGCAGAAACATCTGTCTCAAAGTTCCGGGCAACAGTTAAAGGATTGCAATAACAGTGAGTGCTGAATCAAGAAAAAGGCTACTTAAAAGTGGTAAGTTCTCCTGCCACCCTGGCTGGCTCCCCACTAAACCCCTCATTGGCTTGGTCTGGAGCCAGCCCTATGCTCCCAGTGTGGATCCCTGGTCCCAGAGAGAGCTGAGGAACCCTCATGCACATGCTGGGAGCCTGTATGTCTGGCCCAATCTGTCTGGAGTCTGAGGGACTGAACCAGGACACTCACTGCAGAATTTTCCCTGCATGAAGACGGTGGCTCACAGAGCTCTCCTGCAGAGCACCGTGGGAGTGCAGCTGCCTGGGGCAAGGGATCGTGACTGTAGGACATACATTGCAGTGCCCTGACCATGAAGATACTTTTCTAGGGAAGAGGGGACATTGGTATCTGCGTAAATCGGGGATTTCCTAGGGCCATTCATGCATGTCTAACACAAGAGACATGCGCAGAAAGGACCAGGGAAGCCCCTATGCTTTGGCCTTGAGCTATTTTCTTAACTGATTGTATGGATAAGTTCTGAAGGAAAGCACTCAGCACAGGTTAACCTGCGAAGACTGGGGAAGGTGTTTTCTTTTTTTCCTTAACAAATTTTGTTTTGTTAGCTTCTGGCCTTCAAGGAAAGCTCTGTCAAAACACAGCTAAATACAAGCTTATGGAATTGAGTGGAAAGGTCCATTCTTAGCTTGCCAAATGGAATGGGACATACTAGGTATTATGACTATAGCACCTCCCCATGCCATGGTTTTATTTCACTTAAAACGTATGGACCCTATAATATTGGGTGATCTCAGGGTTCCAAGGGGCTTTAGATCTCACTGATTATTTATAATCATTTAAAAGTATCACCTAGGGATCTCATTAAAATTCAGATTCTGATTCATGAAGTCTGGGTTGGGGCCCAAGATTCTGCATTTCTAACAAGCTCCCAGTTGTTGCCCATTCTGCTGGTCTGTAGATCACATTCTGAGTAGGAAGGTTTTATTTCATCACTATTAAGTGCCTGATAAGTCTCTGCTTGAATGTGTTTAGTAGCAAGAAGCTTCTACATATGAAGGGCGACTTTGTGACTCCATCCATCTATTCCATTTGAATATATCATAATAACAATGGTAATGAAATAATAGCTAATATTTTTGAGCATGTATTATATACTCATACATTTAATTCTAATGGGATTGCTGCTTTTATTAATTATTATCACATATGAGGAAATTGAGATTCACTGAGATTTAGCGCATTAAGATCGGCAAAAAGTGGTAAAGATAAGAACTGAATCTGAGAATGTCTGCCTTGAAGCCCTTGCCCTTATTTCATACTCCATTCCACCTCCCAAGGTATAGATTTGTATCGTTCAAGTTTTGGTGATAACTTTAAATAATATTTACCACTCTATGCTGCTATTCCAAAACCATTTGGGTTATTACAGTTGTAACCATGTAGTTTATAACTGCAAACTAGGACACTTCAAAAAGGGGAGAGAGTTTTAGTTTGCCAGAGCTGCTATGAAAAATACCACCAAATGGGTTGGCTTAAACAACAGAGATTTATTGTCTCACAGTTTTGGAGGCACAAACCCACAGTCTACAGCATTCTGGTGCTGGCTTGCTGCCATGCTTGGAGTTCCTTGGCTTTCATCTCTGCCTCCGTCACGTGGCGATCCATCTCCCTGGTCTCCGTTTGTGGCTTTCTTTGACTGACTGCATCCACATTTCCTCTGCTTTATAAGGATTCCTGTCATATGGATTAAGGCCCACTCTGATTCAATTTTGCCTTATCTAAATAGGACCTTTAAAGATCCTATTCCCAAATGAATCCACCCTTTAACCAATAATACCTTCAAAGGTCCTATTTAGGAAAGTTTTATTGGAATACAACCACTCCTTTCATTTGTGTATGGTCTATGGCTGTTTTTGCACTGTAGCAACAGAGTTGAGTAGTTGCAATAGGGACAGTTACGACCCTCAATGTGTCAATTATTTACTGTCTAGCCCTTTACAGGAAAAGGCTGCTGACCCCTGCTCTACAGAGTACTGATCTAACTAGCTCTTCAATGCCTACATTTCCAATTTTCCTCTGCCTTTTAAAGTTCCAGTGGTCACTTAGGCAGAGCAACCTTTGCAGGTAAATGAACACCGGTAGATTTTCTAAGCTGCAGCAGGCTTCCTGTCACAGCCTAGTTTTAGGGTTGAGTATGATGAACCTCATTTCTAGCCACATGGAGGCCCTGACCACTATAACCCTTTGTTTATTTCTAGGACTAGGACTAGGAAGACTCTTGTCACAAAATTTCAAACGGAAGCAGTAGTGTAAGGCTTGGACTAATTTTGAAATCTGTCCTGGGGTAGGGGGTGCCATTGGGGCAGCTGCTATAGGGCTGAGGATATGACACCAGGCCAGGGCCAGGCCGACGTATTTAGCTGAGCTATTTTCTTGCCTCATCCGTTTCTTTGCCTTCCCTCTACTCTTCATCCTTTTGATCCAGGCGTTGTGTATCTGCCATTTCATTGAAGCTGGGGTTATTTATTAGTTCAGTTGTTTTTTCCGTTCTCCTAATAATGGTAATATCTGACCATTACTGGGTGCCTCCTTCATTCCAGGCACTTTGCCAGAATCTTAAATTCATCACCTCATTTAATCCTCACAGCCTCTCGTTGTACTACCAACACTCATGTTTTACAGATGGAGAAGGGGAAGCTTGGAGCAGCTAAGCCACAGCCCAAGGCCATACAACCACGGCAGGTTAAGGAACTGAAGTCAGAAAACCGAGAACTTGTACCACTAATCACTAGCTTATCCTGCCTTCAGGATAGGTCCTCCTTCCTGGAGAGGCCACAGAGAAGGTGGGCATTCCTCAAGGATCGATTTAATCCAGTTAGTGCCAGCTTACGGAAATGAGACCAACGGCCTGCACCCTTTGTGCTTTTAGACAAGGTGCTTCTCACAGTTATAGCAAAAGTAGTGACAACAGCAACACTGGGACTGTGCTGCTTACAAAACCCGTTCAGGTGTAGCATTCCATTCGCAATGCCCCGGCAGTCTGGCAGCATCTGTGTTCTTTTCAGATAAGGGAACCAAATGAGCTCGATGGACCGGCTAAGCTCCCTAAAGAAAGCATGTTCATCCTGCGGCCCATGGTGCGAAATGATTGAGCTTAATGCACAGCATTCAACGTGGGGGTTATAGGAGGATTGAGCCTTGCTCCTTTTCCTCCCTTGCCATCAGCACCACCTTATATTGAGGTCCAGGTAGCCTTCATCCCCTTGCCAACACACCACCTCTTCAGGCACATCTCTGATGGCCACACTGGCCACCTTGCATTCCTTTTTACCACCCCACTTGGGTTACAAGGGCGAATAGCGACTGAACCAGAAGGGGCAGAGTGGGTGGGAGACTGTCAAAAGGTGGAGTCCAAGCTAGAGGAAAATGAGTGGCTGGAGGAAGATGTTAGAGATCATTTAGTCCATTCATTTATTCTTACAGATGATAATGCAGGTAGTTTCCATTTATTAAGCACATCCCGTGTGCCAAGCATTGTGCTAAAAACCTGAGCATGGATTACATAATTTAAAGCTTAAATCAACCCTGTGAGGAAATTTATTATCATCTCCATCTTTCCAACAAGAAGCCAAGGTTTGAGTTTAAATAACCTGTTCAAGATAACTCAGTCAATAGGCATAGAGCAAGGATTCTGAACTTGATCAGACTGCAGACTCTTTGTATTTGACCATAACACTGTCCTTGCTCATGATCTACAATAAGGGGATTCAGACCCACAATGGGAAAGATGAGGAAGGGACGTGCTCCAGCTTGCACAAATAGTGCAAGGTGAGCTTGTGAAACCCTAACTCAGGCCATCCAAATATAATCCATTGCCTCCCCAAATGAATATGGCTGGCAAAAAGAATGTATCTTTTGTCCCTTTTACAAACATTCTCTGTTCACTAACATTTCCCCATCTACTATTTCTGAAACCAGAAATTTCCACTCTCTAATTCCTTCTCTAAGGGATAATTTCCTGAATTAAATTTTCCCAGCAATATCAATGAAATGGTTGTTGCAGTACTCGTTTAATGGGCCTCTGGAGATCCTTGGTGTCTTTTTGTCTTGTTTATAGCAACAGAAGGGCACTGCCTATTGTGATGGTCTCTAAGTATCTGGCCTTTTAATACTATAGAGACCAAAGGAAAGCTTTATAGGGTTTCTACAAAGGAATCATTGCTGTTCTGTGACAAATGTTCTATCTTTTTCTTCCCTGCTCTTTCCTTTCTTTCATGAAAGCCATTTTGTTTTGTTTCTCTTCTGACTCTGGTCTCATTGTTTTCTTTTTTTTAAAATATATTTTTTATTTTTATTTTTTTAAAAAAAGGCATTTAGATTACATAAATGTTACACAAAAATATACCGGATTCCCATATGCCCCTCTTCCCACACCTCCCACATTTTCTCAAATTAACAACATCCTTCATTAGTGTGGCACTGTCATTACAATTGATGAAAACACTTTGGAGCATTGCCACTAAGCATGGATTATAGTTCACATTGTAGTTTACACTCTCTCCTGCACAATTCTGCAGATTATGGCAAGACATGCAGTGGCCCGTATCTGTCATTGCAATGCCATTCAGGAAAATTCCCAAGTCCCCAAAATGCCCCCACATTTCACCTGTATTGAGCCCAT
The DNA here is from genome assembly GCA_029593785.1 of Cabassous unicinctus. NCBI lineage: Eukaryota > Metazoa > Chordata > Mammalia > Cingulata > Chlamyphoridae > Cabassous > Cabassous unicinctus. The sequence goes on from JAQZBX010012977.1 coordinate 31,422, forward strand.
CTCAATTTTCTTATTCGAAATCCCCTTCAAATTCTATTTTGTTGAATGATCTTGTGGAACCAAGTCCATTTCCCCCTCACATGTCAGGCTGATTATTTCACTACTGGCATTGCCAATGTTACTGTTATTTCCAAACAAGGAAACATAGAATAATGATGGTCATGATGGCGATGATGATGATGATGAAATAGCTCACCAAGGGCCAGGCACTGTTTAAATGCTTTAGATGTTAACTTTTAAAATACTTACAGCAGTCCTATGACACTGATATTATTTTCATGCCATTTAATAGATGAGAATGCTGAGGCAAGAAGCAGCTAATTAGCATGTCTAAGTTTATGAAGCCTGAAAATGACAAGCTGGGCAGGCACACGACTCCAGTGTTTATACTCTTGACCACGAGAGCAGACAGTACAAAAGTTTTTGTTGTTGTTGTTGCTTTGCCAGCTATTCCCCTAACTGCCGTGAGACTCAGCTCCCTTATTCACACTAGCCCATTGTGAGAGCTTAATTAATCCCTAACAACTTGCTAATACTAGCTGCTCTCATTTGCTGTGATCTGTGCCCTCCCGTCCACATTCATCATCTCATTTCAGCCGTGCCGCAACCCTACGAGGTGAATTGCTATTAACCCCAGTTCAGGGATGGGGGATTGAGGCTCAGAGACAGGAAGTAACTCTCCCGGACTTCTCAGCCCATGCAGTGGGGGCCAGTTGTCTATACACACTTACGAGCTGCCACTAGAAGCCAGAGACCATGCAAGATATGGTCTTACACGGGATTTTCAGAGGCAATTATGATCGTTGTGTAATTATTCTAGAGCCAGAATCCTCTTTAAGTGTGATTCCACTTTAAGTGGCAGAACTGGGGTTTGCACTAGGTCAGAGCTGGGGCTGGAAATGATGCCACAGGGCCTCTTATGGAAGGAAAGGATTCCTTTAAGCTGACGGCATCAGAGTTACCCTGGCTTTTTGTTTCTGTAATTGACTTGCTATCTAGCCAAGCTTCAAGGTGAAAAATGACCTGTGGACTGTGCAACTCAAACTTCTCCCTTGAGTCATTGCCTATCACCAGCAGCGTAACGTACCCTGCAGACCGAGCAGGCAGTCAGGTCCTTGCCCAACTTAGAGTCAGCAATTCCAGGCTGATTAAATGCAAATGAATGAAAAAGGCTATAAATTTACCCCATCTAGTGATGCAAACTTCTTGGCACAAATCTCCCCAGATCCTCATGGCAAAAGGACTTGTTTTAATGCCAGTTTCTACTTAATTATAAAACTCAGAATAATTAGATATTAAAGCATGCCCAGCTTGGTTTTCATTCAAGGTAGGTTGGGGACAGAAGTACCAGTGGCAGGTTTAGCCAAAAGGTCAGTGATAGTCCAGCATGGACCCCAGAAAGCCAGCCTCTTAGATGTGCTGCTAAGACAAAATATCAGACAAACAGAAAGACAGACAAACTACTGGATAACAGTGAGAGGAGAAATTCTTCTCTCTCACCTTATTTTTCACTTAGGCTAGCCTTTGGAGGTGCTTGGGCTGCATCCAATAGCTTTGTTTGCCATAGTTAAATGGCCTCTCTGTGCTCTGGAGTGTTCAAGCCAGCAGTGATTCAGCCACTGTGAGGCTGCCCTCAAAGATTCCTGTGTCTATTCTGAAAAACTATATCCAGGTGAGGGGAGATGCCTCCTGCTTCCCACATGCCCAGGGATGCTGCCAGTAGCATTCCTCCCCGTCTTTCCACTTGAGACCATCTCCTAATTTATGCCTCAGCTGATGTTTGCTTATCTTCCTTTCCTGTTCAGCACATTTACTCCTGTTAAATGAATCACAAGTGCAGCACAACTAAAGTAGAATTTTGCTTTGTGAGCCAAGCATCAGAAGGCGGCAGTCAGCTGAGCTCAAGAGGCATTTTTTTTTTCCTCCCTTTGCAAATTTGAGGAAACTTTCTTGCAGCAATCAAAAGACATGTGATGATTCATAAAGTTTGCAGTTGAGAAAAACGAGGATCAGCAAGACTAAGCAACTTGGCCAAGATTAGACAGTTAAGTGGAGCTACGTCAGGTACACACATTTAACATACTGAACTTGTGTGCTGCCTCTGGAATTTAACCTGAATGCAAGTTCCGATTCCATTATCTTGAGTAACCCTCACAGCAAATAAAATAAGGGCATGAAAATTAGGAGTTTGTAACCCATTTGCAGAAATTTGCGAGGTGCAAACTGGAAGAGAAGATTGGGTCCATGAACTGTCTCTCTAGTGACTAGCTCATCCCAGTTCATGTTTAATAAGTGTTTGATGAATAAATGCACAAATAATGTAGAGAAAGAAAACACAAAAGTTGACTCAGGCCCTAAAAATCCATGATATTATTCAATTTACAATCAGTTTAAAAATCATGCATTTTTAAACAAGTTAAGTGTATCTCATTGGTTTTCATTTTACAAATGATAGCAATTAATGTAGTTGTTTTAAAAATCATCATCTGTTAAATCAATAATTTTTTTTTAAAAAACAAGAGTTTTTAGCTATAAAATGGATTTTTAAAATTTGCTTATGTATTAAACCCTGAATCAACTCTTCCTTCTTCTTTATTTTTTTGTTCATATTCTAACATAATTAGCAGGCAAACTGGCTCATTTGCAAATGGACCATTTCTGCCTAGAAAAATAAAATGGTAGACCTAAAGTCATGTTAGACACATTTATTTCAAACCCTTAATTTACAGATGAAGAAACCAGAGTTGACTAAGGTTAAACGACTTACCCAAGGTCAAAGACTTAATTTATGGCAGAGTTGGGACCAGAATCTCGTTTCCTGGGCCCTTGAAATTACATGAGTCATGCAATGTATTTATACTTTTACATAAATAAAAATACAGTGTGCATTCATAGACAGTTAAGGGATAAAAATGAAACAGAAACAACCCTGATTATTTCAATCAATGTTTAAACTGTTGAAAAGCGAGTTATGGAAAAACTTAACTAGTTTCACTTTATGAAAAATTTTCCATAACATATTTATTTTATTAATTTCATAAGTAAGAACATGCATCTATTCTTACTGTGGAAACTCAAACAGTTCTATAACATAAACCATTGTAGTATCTCCTTTTCCTCCCTGATTCTACTGCCTCCCCAACAATGTCGTTGTTGATATTTTTGTGTTTATCATGAGTATTCTTGAGCTCAGGTCCCTCCCTATGTCCTCTGTGATGGTTAATTTCACGTATCAACTTGGCTGGGTTATGGGGTCCAGTTGTTGGGTCAACACTGACCTGCCTATTGCTGTGGAGGTATTTTGTAGATAGGGTTAGTATCTACAATCAGGTGACATAAAGTAAAAGAGATGACCCTGGGTAATGTGTGTGGGCCTCATCTAATCAGCTGACACTTGCAAAGAACTAGATGCAAAGAATTGAGGGCTCCAGAAAGAAGGAATTCTGCCTCAAGACTACACCCTCCACTCCTTCCTGAATTTCCAGCCTAAGGAATTCAAACTCAAGCCTTCAACATCACTCCAGCTTGCCCTATGGAATTCAGACATGTCAGCCCCTGAATCTGGTAAGCCAATAGCTCATAATAAATTCTTAACCACACACACACACACACACACACACACACACACACACACACACAGAGTTCTGTTTCTCTGCAGAACCCTGACTGATACACCTTCTGTTTTCTGAAAGAGAATTTAGTATTCAGATGTTTTTTTTTTCCTTTTTGTTTTTGTTTTGACTACAGCTTGGAAAATGTACTAGCCTTGTTTGAGGCTATTGTTTGGTCTAAGGAATATGAAGTATAAGTTTAAGTTTAAATGTGTGGCCAGCTGATATGTAAGCCACAAGCAGAGTGATACCAATCTCTTAGATTTCTGTAGTAAGTTTTTTGGTGTTTATTTTCAGCTAAAGAACTTCAAAAATGCCTTCCATACATTTCTTCCCCAAAACTCTGAGATGTCAGATGGGAGAAATGTGTTTTCCATTTACAGTCAAGGAAACCAAACTGTGGAGAGATTAAGCGGATGCAGCTGACTGATCGCATCAATGACTCTGTTTCTTTCATTCATGCCCTTTGCCATGCCACCGTGAGTGAGTACCCTCCCTCTCGGGCTCTGGGCTGGCCAGGGGACTTGTGGTGGTCGCTGGAATATTAGCAGACATGATGCAAAGGAAGTCTTGGAAAAGTGCCTGCACCTTTCTGCTTGCCCTGCAGCCCTCTGACATTACCATAAGGACGTGCCTGGACTGGCTTGCTGGAACATGAGACATGGGAAAGAGGCACAGTACCCCAGCAAATGACTGAAGCCACCTTGGATCAGCTAACAGCCAGGTGGCCCCCAGATATGTCAGTGAGCCCAGCCCACGTCATTTGAATCCCACAAACTTGTGAGTTACATAAACACATGCTACTGAGGTTTTGTGGTTGTTATCTGGTATTATTGTGGCAACGGATAACCGTTATAGTGCTACGAACTGCAAGTGAGGATCCAGAAATTGAACCAACATCTTTCTCAAAGTCTAGTGCTCATGTCCTTTGCTCAATCTTGCCTTTTTTTGTAATTACACATGCTGCTACCTCTGCCTGGAATTCTCATATCCCTTTGGTCCCTGGGTAAACTCCTGTTCTTCCTTTAAAACCCACTTTAGGTACTGATCAGTTTCCTAGCTCTTCCATAACAAATAGCCACAGACTGGGTGACTTTAGACAAAAGAAATGTGTGGTCTCTCAATTCTGGAGGCTGGAAGTCTGAACCCAAGGTGTCAGCAGGGCCACGCTCCCTCTGAGGGTTCCAAGGGGGCTCCTTCTTTGCCTCTTCCTGCATCTGGCGACCTCAGGCATTCCCTGGCTGGTGGCAGCATCATTCCAGTCTCTGCCCGTTTTCACAGGCGATCTTCTCCCTGTGTGTCTCTGTCTTCACGTGGTCTTCTCCTCTCTGTGTCTCTCTCCTCTTCTTATAAAGTCACACACCAGTCTTTGGATTTAGGTCACACCCTAATTCAGTACAACCTCATCTTAACTTGATTACACCTGCAAAGACCCTATTTCCAAATGAGATCACAGGTACCAGGGTTTAGGATGTCAACATATCTTTGGGGGGACACAATTCAACCCATGACAGGTACTATCTCCTTTCAGAAGCCTTCTCTGAGTTAACATCCTCCTGGGAGGCACCTCCCCCACTTTTACCTTTTTATTATTTCACCAATCACAGTGTAAGGTAAATTATTTACTTGTATGTATTTCTAAAGGAAACTGAATTTCTCTGCACTAGCTCAGGACCCATCACAGTGCCTCATGAATGTTTTTTATTTATTTATTTTTTAAATTTATTGAAATATATCACTCATACATGAACATACATAAACAATAAGTGTATAGTAATAGTTGTGAACTTACAAAACAAATATACATAACATCATACAGTGCTCTCATACCTCACCCTACCTCCAATACTTTGTATTGTTGTGAAATATATTTAACTAATGATTAAAGAGCATCCTCAAAATATTACTACTAACCAAAGTATTTTCCCCCAATCCACCCTATTATTATTATTATTTATGTCATTTATACATGAACATACATAAACAATAAATGTATAGTAAAAGTTGTGAACTTATGAAGCAAACATTCATAACATCATACAGGGGCTCCATACATCAACCCACCGCCAACACCTTGCATTGTTGTGAGACCTTTGTTCAAATTATGAAAGAATATTGTCAAAATCTTACTACTAATTATAGTCCTTATCTTACATGTGGTGTATTTTTTCCCCAACCCACCCTATTATTATTTTTTAAATATATTTTTATGACAAAAGTTGTAAACTTAAAAAACAATCATGCACATGTGCAGAATTCCCAAACAACACCCCTCTATCAACACACCACACCATGGTGGAACATTTGTTACAGATTATTAGATAATATCATCCGATTATTACAAGTTTCACAGCATACATTTGGCACACATTTTCCATACTCCCTCATTATCAACACAGTACATCTTTGGCATAGATGCAAGAATATTACATTATTACTGTTAACCACACTCCATAGGTCACTCCAGTTGTATTTTTCCCATACTTCTCCACATTCCCACCACCCTGCAATAGTGATGTACACTGCTCTAACTCACAAAGGACACTATTGCATCTGTACCATCAACCACTATTCTCATCAACCTCTGGGTTTACTGTGCTATTCAGTCCCTAGATTATTCTCTAGCCTTCTGTCAACTGGCATTTACATCCCTAGACTAACATTTTCAGCCACATCCTCATTTATAAACCAGCTGTTACTCACTTTAATGTGTTACCATCAACTCTGTACATTTCCACACTTTTACAGTAAAGCTAATTAAAACTTCTACATACATTAAATATTAGTAGTCCATCTCAGTCCTCCTCTTATCTCCTTGAAAAATCTACCACCTACCACCAGGTCTTGAAGATATTTTACTAAATTTTCTTCTAGAAGCTTTATGGTTCTTGCTTTGATATTTAGGTTTTTGATTCATTTTGAGCTAATTTTTGTATAGGGGTCCTCTTTCCTTCTTTTGCTATGGATATCAAATTTTCTCAGCACCATTTGTTGAATGGACTGTTCTGCCCGAGCTGGATGGGTTTGACAGGTTAGTCAAAAATCACTTGACCATAGATGTGAGGTCTGTTTTTTTAACTACCAATTTGGTTCCATTGGTCTATGTGTCTGTCTTTATGCCAGTACCATGCTGTTTTTACCACTGTAGCTAGGTAATACAACTTAAAATCTGGAGATGAGAGTCCTCCAATTTTGCTTTTCCTTTTTAAGATGTTTCTGGCTATTCAGGACCACCTACCCTTCCAAATAAATTTGACAATCATGTTTTCCATTTATTTAAAATTGCTGGTGGAGTTTTTATCGGGATTGCATTGAATCTGTATATCAATTTGAGTAGAATTGACATCTTAATGATATTTAGCCTTTCAGCCATGAGAATGGAGTGTTCTTTCAATTATTCAGGTCTTTTTTGATTTCTTTTAACAATGAGTTGTAGTTTTCTGAGTACAAGTGCTTTAAGTCATTGGTTACGTTTATTCCTGAATATTTGGGTTTTATCTGTCATATTTTATTTCTTCACTTTTTTGGCACTTTTAGTTACTTTTATTGATATAATATTCATTTCTAGACTCTCTTCCAGACCTCTCTCTCCTGTCTTTTCTTTTCAGGCTGTAGCACACCCTTTAGTATTTCCTGCAAAGCAGGTCTCTTGGTAACAAACTCTCTCAGTTTCTGTTTATCTGTGAATATTCTAAACTCATCTTCATTTTTGAAAGACAATCTTGCCAGATATAAGATTCTTGGCTGGAAGTTTTTCTCTTGCAGTATCTTAAATATATCATACCACTGTATTCTTGCCTCCATGGTTTCTGATGAGAGATCGGCACTTAATCTTATTGGGTATGCCTTATAAGTTATGCATTGCTTTTCTCTTGCTGCTCTCAGAATTCTCTCTTTGTCTTTGGCATTTGACATTCTGATTAGTATGTGTCTCGGAGTTGGTCTCTTCAGATTTTTTCGGATGGGAGTTCGTCGTGCTTCTAGGACATGGATATCTATGTCTTTCAATAGGGTTGGGAAATTTTCTACCATTATTTCTTCAAATACTCCTTCTGCCCCCTTTCCCTTCTCTTCTCCTTCTGGGACACACACGACACATATGTTTGCACATCTCTTGCTATCCTTTAGTTCCCCGAGACCTTGTTCTAGTTTTTCCAATCTTTTCTTCATCTGTTCTTTTGTATGTTCACTTTCAAAGGCCATTTCTTCAAGCTCACCAATCCTTTCCTCTGCCTCCTCAAATCTGCTATTATATGATTCCAGTGCATTTTTAATTTCATTTATTGCACCTTTCATTCCCATAAGATCTGCTACTTTTTTATGTATGCTTTCAAATTCTTCTTTGTGTTCATCCAATGTCTTGTTAATATCCTTAATTTCTTTAGCCATCTCATTGAATTTATTAAGGAAATTTTTTTAACATCTATGATTATTTGTCTCAACTCCTTTATGTCATCTGGAGGCTTATCTTGTTCCTTTAACTGGGTCATATCTTTCTGTTTCTTGGTGTGGATTGTAATTTTTTGTTGGTGTCTTGGCATCTGGCTTACTAGAGTATTTATTCTGGGTGTAGTTTTTCTCTTTAGTTTAGGGCTTCCTGCCCTTTCTCCCTTGCTGGTTGTGCAGTAGGAGCCAACGATGTAGTTGGTGCTATAAGCTGTGGAGGCTCAAGCTACCCTCATTGCCCCAAGGACCAATGAAGCTTCTCCCCACTTTCTCCTTTGCCAGGGGTAGGGACAGAGTCACAGCTGTGTGGAATAATCCAAGTCATGCAGGCCTAGACTGTAGTTGCCCAGAGAGACTGATGAAGCTTCATGTCCTTTTCTCCCCTGCCTGGGGCAGGGATGGAGCTGCAGGTGTGGGCAGCAATCTATGCCATGTAGGTCCAAGATGACCACAGTTGCCCTGGTAGATTTCCAATTATTCAGTCTGTGCCAGCCTAATGTACCTGCAGTTACCTGGATAGGCTGGTGCAAGGCCTGTCAGCTTCCTCCCTGCTGGATGTGGGCCTGAAGCCTAGGCTAGGGCTGCAAGCCAATCTGGGTGAAAGAAACAGGTCTCTACCGTCACTGTGATTTTCAGTCAGCCGGGCTTCCCCTCATGCTGGGGGTGGAGTCAAAATGGCAGCTACTGGCCTCCTTCTGACTTGGAAAGGCTTAGACTTTAGCTGTTCTTAGGGTTATACTTTAGCCAGCTGAATTTACTAATCAGTAGCTGAAATCGATGGCCAACCATCTCTTCCTCCCCTGTTTTTTTGGGAAATGGAGCTTCCACTTCCTGCCACAGAATAGCTCCTGGGGTGGCTTGTGCTGCCAAAGTAGAATGATCACCAGCCTCCAAGGCATGGCCTGTAATTTTCCGGAGAGGCTGGTGCAGCTCCCCCAGCTTCCTCCCTGCCCGAGGTGGGCCTGGGGCTTAGGCTAGAGCAGCAATCTGATCTAGATGGAAAGAAGCCTGTCCCTACCAGCACTGTGATCTTCAATCAGCCCCAATTCCCCTGTGTCAGGCGCGGAGTTAAGA
>JAQZBX010012978.1:0-40466 GCA_029593785.1 Cabassous unicinctus
GCCTTTTTAATAGTGGCCAGCCTAATAGGTGTGAAATGATATCTCATTGTAGGTTAAATTTGTATTTCCTTAATGGCCAGTGATAGTGAACATTTTTTCATGTGTTTCTTTACCACTTGTATTTCTCCTTTGGACAATTGTCTTTTCAAATCTTTTGCCCATTTTTTAATTGACTAGTTTGTCTTTTTATTGTTGAGTTTTAGTATGTCTTTTACATCATGGATATTAAACCCTTATCAGATATGTGTTGCCAAATATTTTCTCCCACTGAATCAGCTGTCTTTTCACTCTTTTGACAAAGTCATTAAAGGTGCAAAAATATTTAATTTTGAGGAGGTCTCATTGACCTATTTTTTCATTTGTTGCTCATGCTTTGAGTGTAAGGTTTAAGAAACTACCACCTACCACAACATCTTGAAGATGTTTTATTACCTTTTCTTCGAAGAGTTTTATGGTTGCTGCTTTCATTTTTAGGTCCTTGATCCATTTTGAGTTAATTTTTGTATAAGGTATGAGACAGGAGTCATCTTTCTTTCTTTTGGATATGTCTATCTAGTCCTTCCTGCACAATTTGCTAAATAGACTGTTCTGGCCCAGCTGGGTAGGCTTAACAGCCTTGCCAAAAATCACTTGACTGTAGATGTGAGGGCCTTCCTATTTCTGAGTTCTCAATTTGGTTACATGGTTCAATCTGTCTCTCTTGTCTCTATCTTTGCCAGTACTATGCTGTTTGTACCACCATAGCTAAGTAATACACTTTATTCCCTCCTTTTTTAAATTTTTAGTTTTTAATTTCTAAAGACGCTTTAGATTACGTGAACGTTACATAAAAAATTAAGGGATTCCCATATGAACCCCTCCTTTCCCCTCTCACATTTTCCCACATTAACAACATCGTTCATTAGTGTGGTACATTAGTTACAAATGAAGAATCCATATTGAAGCATGGCTACTAACCATAGATTACAGTTTACATTATAGTATACACTCTGTCCCACACAATTTTATAAGTTATGACAAAATATACAAGGGCCTGTATGTGTCACTGCAGTCTTATGGAAGACAAATCCAATGTCCCTAAAATGCTACTATATTACACCTATTCTTCCCTAGACCATCCCTCAGAACCTCTGGTGGCCACTGCCTTTACATCAATGATAAGATTTCTTCCATTGCTAGAATAATAATAAGTCTATAGTAGAACAATAATACATTAGTCCATTGCTAATTCCCCAACCTTGAGGAATGTTGATGCCCACTCTGCTTATAATTGAGAGGGGACTTAGATCCCATGGTTCAAATGGATGGAGCTATCTCACTTGCAGTTGCAGACTCTCTCTGTTCCTTGGGATGTGCGTTGTCCATCATCATCTCCTTGTTAGTTGTCCTAGGTGAGTCCAATGAACTAGAGTGTAAGTGTTGCAACTCTGCTGAAATTCAGGGCTCAAATGCCACATGAATGTACACACGGGATAACATGGATGGATCTTGAAGACATTATGTTGTGTGAAGTAAGCCAGGACAATGCAATAGTTGTGTGAAAGACAAATATTGCATGACCTCACTGATATGAATCACGTAAATATTGAATTCCCATTAGTAACATGCTTTAAAGTTAGGAAATGAGAGTTTTCCAACTTAGTTCTTCTTCAAAAGACATTTTTGGTTATTTGAGGCCCCTTACCCTTCCAAATAAAGTCAATAATTGGTTTTCCATTAGTACAAAAAAGGCCACTGGGATTTTTATTGGGATTGCATTGAATCTGTAAATCAGTTTGGGTAGAATTGACATTTTAATGACATTTAGTCTTCCAAATCTTGAACACAGAATACCAGTCCATTTATTTAAGTCTTCTTTGGTTTCTTTTAGCAATGTTTTATAATTTTCTCCATACATGTCCTTTATGTCCCTGGTTAAGTTTATTATTAAATGTTTGAATCTTTTAGTCATTTTTATAAAAGGAATTTTTTTTTTCTGTGCTCCTCCTCAGATTGCACATTAGTAGTGCATAGAAAGGCAAGTAATTTTTACATATTAATCTTGTATCCTGCCACTTTGCTGAACTCATTTATTAGTTCTCATGGCTTTGTTGTGGATTTTTCAGGAATTTCCAAATATAGGATCACATCATCAGCAAACAGTGCAAGTTTTACTTCTTCCTTTCCTACTTGGGAAAACTTTCAGTATTCTACCATTGGGTACAAGGATAGGTGTAGATTTTCATATATGCACTTTAACGTATTGAGAAAGATTCCTTATATGCCTATCTTTTGGAGTTTTTTAAAATCAATAAATGGTGCTATATTTTGTCAAATGCCTTTTCTGCATCAATCAAGAGGATCATGTGATTTTTCTTCTTCAATTTATCAATGTGGTTTTTATCTAATTGATTTTCTTGTGTAGAACCACCCTTGTATATGTGGGATAAAAGCCATTTAATCATGGTGTATAATTCTTTTAAGTGCTTTTGGATTCTGTTTTCCAGTATTTTGTTGAGGATTCGAGATATTGGACTGTAATTTTCATTTTTCATAGTATCTTTATCTGGTGTTGGTATTAGGGTGATGCTGGCTTCATGGAATGAATTTGGTAGTGTTATTTCTTGTTCAATTTTTTAGAAAAGCTTGAGCAAGATTGGTATTAGATCATCTTTGAGTGACTGGTAGAATTCACCTTTGAAGTCATCTGGTCCTGGGTTTTTCATCTTTTGTAGGTTTTTTACTTTTTATTTTTCTTAAAGATGTTTAGATTACATAAATGTTACATAAAAAACACACGGGATTCCTATATGCACTGCTCCCCACACTGCCCACATTTACCAACATTAACAAATTCCTTCATTAGTGTAGTACATTCATTGCAACTGATGAATACATTTTGAAGCATTGCCACTAAGCATGGATTATTGTTTACACTGTAGTTTAGACTCTCTCCCACATCATTCTGTAGTTTATGGCAAGATATATAATGGCTTATATCTGTTGTTGCAGTGTCATCAATGATATAAGTTCCTCCATTGCTAGAATCACAATAAGTCTGTAGTAGAATACCAGTAACTTTACTCTTGTCCATAGTTCATTCCCCAGTCCTGAGGATTCTGGAATGGTGATGTGCACTCCATCTCTAATTGAGAGGGATCTTAAGTCCCATAAAGCTGATAGATGGAACTCTCTTGCTTGCAGTTGTAGAGACTCTTGGTTCCTTGGTATGGTGGTTATCCATTATCACCTCCTTGTTAGTTGTCCTGGGTGGGTCCAATGAACTGGAGAGTAGGTGTTGCAACTCCACTGAGGTTCAGGGCCCAGCTGGCACCAGGACAGCCAAAAGATTCAAGTCTCTCAGATGTACACCTACCAACTCCAACACCAACTATAGGTTCAAATAAAAGGGAGTGCAGAGCCATGTGTAGGGAAACCACAACTGAGTCCAATTCTGTTACACTGGGGAGAACAAACCCCAAGTAAAGACTGGCAAGGCACCAAACTCATGAGGTATCTGTCCTGGCCATAGTGCCTAGGTGTCTCCAGAGCCCTCAGGAGCCCTGTTATTTGGGGTAGTGCCTAATTTGGCAGTCAATGAGATCCTGCTGAGATGTGCATAAGTGTAACCTCTGGAATGACCTCCCAACTCATTTTGAAGTCTCTTAGTCATATAAACTTATTTGTCTTTACCTGTTCCCCCTTTTGGTCAATGTTTTTTTTCCAGTTGCATTGCTAGTTGGTGCTTGGTAGTAATCCCTCGGTGCCAGGGAGGCTCATCCCTGAGAGTCATGTCCCATGCTGCGGGAAAATTATTGCATTTATATGCTGAGTTTGGCTTAGAGAGAGGCCACATTTGAGCAACAAGGAGGCTCTCAGGAGGTAATGCTTAGGCACCCTATAATACTATGCTGTGTTTCAATTTCAAAAATAATGGTTCATAAGCACAGTCATCAATATCAAGGGCCCATCAATGGACCATCTTCCTTCACTAACCATCGCCTCTGTACTTGGGGGATTCTTGCTGTTCCATCAGAGAATGTGGCAGACCTCCCCAGGATGGGAATTCAATATTTTTTCTGATATTGTGTGAATCTCCACCCACTGTGACAATGCCCCATGAACATTTCAATACATTTATATGCCTTATTTGTATGCCCAAGTGAACCTCCTCCTATGTATACCCCATCACTGATACCCCAGACCAGTGGTCTTCCCCTGCCACAGTTATAACTCTTCTGTGATAAAAAATGAAGCAAATAAAATATCCAAATATAATTAATGAGAAAATGAAATAATAATGAGAGTTTTTAAAATAAGAGATAAAATACAAAAAAAATAAAAAATAAAAAATTTAAAATAATTTGGGGTAATAAAAATAATGAAAAAATATAAAAAAAATATTTTTTGACATTTTGCCTTTCATCACTATAAGATATGTTGTCCTGTATATACAGTAACATTTTCTTCCATTTATTCCCCCAGTGTCTTACTTTTTTCATTTTGTCTTCAAAAAAGTTTTAGGTCAAAGCAAAGTCATGTTCAAAATACAGGGGACTCCCATATATCCAACATCCTACCTCTTTTACCCCTTCCCCTATTATTAACATTTTATATGTGGATGTTACATTTGTTACAACTGATGTACAAATATTGAAACATATCTATCAACCATGGTCAATGGTATACATTATGGTTTACACTTTGGACCAAACACTTTTATAATTTGATAAGACTTAACATGTTCTGTATCCATCATTGCAAGATCATGTAGAACACTTCCATCACCCTCAAAATGCCTCCTTTTCCATCTATCCTATTCCTCCTTCCCCCTCCCCTCGGGACCTGTGGCAATCACCAGGCTTCACTCTTTGCCATACCAGATCCATAATTACTTGCAACAACACTGTGGGCTTGACACACTGGTCTGTCCTCCCCTACTGGACCCTGCTCATGTGCTTGAGAGACTCCCATGCCTCTGTTTGAGAACATAGCAGGCCTTTGAGAGGATTTTGATGACTGTTTCAAACTCTTCATTTGCAATTGCTTTGCTGAGGTCTTCTATTTTTCTAGGGGCAATGTAGGTGGCTTGTGTGTTTCTAGGTATTTATCCATCTCATCTACATTGTCTAGTTTTTTAGTCACAGAGTTGTTCATAGTAGCCTCTCTCATTTCTGTGTAATCAGTGTTAATATCCCCCCTCTCATTTCTCATTTTACTTTTTTGTGTCTTCTCTCTTTTTTCTTTGTCAACCTGTTTAAGGGTTTGTCAATTTTATTGATCTTTTCAAAGGACCAACTTTTAGGTTTTTTTATTCTATCTATTGTTTTTTGTTCTCAATTTCATTTATTTCTGCTCTGATCATTTTTGTTTCTTTCCTTCAGCTTGGTTTGGCATTCGTTTGCTGTTCTTTTTCTAGTTCTTCCAGGTATGGAGTTAGTATTCAATTTTAGCTCTTTCTTCTTTTTTAATGTAAGCATTGAGGGCTATAAATTTATCCCTCATCACTGGCTTTGCAATGTCCCATAGACTTTGATATGTTGTTTTCTTATTTTCATTCATCTCATTATATTTGTTGAATTCTCTTGCAATTTATTCTTTGACCCACTGATTATTTAAGAGTGCATTGTTTACTCTCTGTATATATATATATGAATTTTCCCCTTTTCTATCCATTATTGATTTCCAGATTCATTCTGTTATGATTAAAGAAAGTTTTGTATACTATCAATCATTTAATTTATTAAGTCTTGCATTGTGAACCAGCATATGTTCTATCTTGGAGAAGGATCCATGATGACTCAAAAAGAATGTATAATGGGCTGTTTTGTGGTGCAATGCTCTATTGATATCTGTTAGGTCTAGTTTATTTATCATAGTATTCAGGCTTTCTGTTTCTTTATTTATTTTCAGTCCAAATTTTGTATTGAATACTGAGAGTGGTGTATTGAAATTTCCAGATATTATTGTAGAGATTATCTATTTATCCCTTCACTTTTGCTAATGTGAACCTAATGTTTCTTGGGGAACCCAGGTTAGGTGCATAAATATCTACTACAGTTATTTCTTCTTGGTGAATTGCCCATTTTATTAATATATTATGACATTATTCATCCCTTATAACAATTTTACATTTAAAATCTCTTTTGTCTGATAATAGTATTGCTACTCCAGCTCT
Source organism: Cabassous unicinctus (assembly GCA_029593785.1). Classification (NCBI taxonomy): domain Eukaryota; kingdom Metazoa; phylum Chordata; class Mammalia; order Cingulata; family Chlamyphoridae; genus Cabassous; species Cabassous unicinctus. Next base: position 6,158 of record JAQZBX010012978.1, read on the forward strand.
TTTTAGGTACACTTTGCATGGAATATATTTTTCCAACATTTCACTTTTATCCTAGTTGCTTCCTTTCTTCTTAGATGAATCTCTTGTAGAGAGCATATAGATGGCCCATATTTTTTAATCCATTCTCTCAGTCTATGTTTTTTGATTGGGGAGTTCAAACCATTAAATTTCAATGTTATTACTGTAAAGACATTACTTACTTCATCCATTTTGTCCTTTGCCTTTCTTATCTCATATCTTACTATTGTCTTTCTTTTTACCTTTTAATTTACTGTTCTTAATAATCTTTATTTCTAAACTCTTCTCCAAATTTCCCACTCTTGTTTTTTCCTTTCAGGCTGCAGAACTCCCTTTAGTATCACTTCTAAATCTGGTCTTTTGTTAACATAGTCTCTGTTTTGTTTTGTTTTGTTTTTTTCTGTAAAGACTATAAACTCACCATTTTTTTGAAAGATATTTTTGCTGGATAAAGAATTCTTGGCTGGCAGTTTTTCTCTTTCAGTACCTCCAATACGTCATACCAATTTCTTCTCACTTCCATGGTTTCTGATGAGAGTTTAGCACTTAATCTTATCGAGGTTCTCTTGTATGTGACACTTTGCTCTTCTCTTGCTGCTTTTAAAATCCTCTCCTTATCTCTGATATTTATCATTCTGAACAGTAGGTGTCTCGGGGTAGGTCTGTTTGAATTTATTCTGTTTGGGATGCATTGCCCTTCTTTCATATTGATATTTACATTTTTCATAAGGTTGGGAAGTTTTTGGTTCAATTATTCCTTCTGCCTCTTTTCCATTCTCTTCTCGACTGGGACACCAATAACAATGTGTGTTTGTGTGTTTCACACTGTTGTTCAATTCTCTGAAAACTTGTCCTATTTTTTCACTTCTCTTCTTTCTGTTCCCGTCTTTTCCAGTTCAGATTTTCTGTCTCCAAAATCATTAATTCTGTCTTTGGCAATTCAAATCTGCTCTATGTGCCTCTAATATATATATATTTTTACCTCATCAATCATTTCTTACATTCCCATAAACTCTGTTTCTTTTCTTTGCAGGCTTTGAAATTGTTCTTTATGCTCACCTAGTTTCAACTTAATATCCTTTATCTCTTTAGGCATATTTGCTTTCAATTCTTGAATTGATTTAGGAGAGTATTGTGATTATCAATGATTATTTGTCTTTAATCTTATATCTCTTTAGGATATTTAGTTTGTTCCTTTGCCTGGGCTATCTCTCCCTGTTTTGTGATTTTTCCAAATGAACAAGTTACTTTTTAAAAAGTGAGCATATTTTTTGTCATGTTGATTAGCTGGTCTTCTACATCACATTGTTATTTTTTCCAATAATGGTTCTAAGGTTAATGTTGGAATCATCTCAAAATAATTACAAATTTTATGAGTATTTAGCTACTATTAAGTAGCTGGTGGATGGTTTTATAATGTCTGCTGTATCATGTAACCTAAAATTGAGCCAGATGCTAACTAGATACTGCAGGAGTAACTGCTGTTTTCTCACAACTGATTGTGAAACCTTCAAACCTGCATACATCTTCTTACAGTGATGAGTATGCAAATCTGGAAAGATCATTCTATTTTCTTTTCTGATATAGGTAGATAAGATTGCCATTTATTTCCTATTTAAATACATTGACATTCATCCATATGAAAATATGCAGGTCGTTAGCTTATTATAATTTGACTATTTACATTACTTTGACTGAATAATGGGGATAAATAAAACTTTCATAGTATACTTGAGGTGGGTATTTGATACACAGACCTTTGATTCGTAGCGGGATTTCTGTGGGTTAGAGTAGAACCCACATATTTTAATATTCACTGTTTTAAATGGATAATGCTAGCATGAGAGGAATGCAGTGTCAGCGCTTGGCCTATTTTTAAACTAGTGTAACCCTAGTCATACAATTCAGTATGTTTACTTTTTAAATTAAGTAACCACAGTAAGTTGTTTTGGCCCTTGCACTTCAAGAGACCTAGTCTTTCCTTTCAGTTGTCTATTAGGTCAATTTCATTTATTAGCTAGACGTTAATAACAACTATTAAAGCCTGGAAGAATTCTCAACCAAAACCAAAAACAAAAACAAAAACAAACAAACAAACAAACAAATGCTTACTTTCAATATTCCAGTTGTTTTTATATGTCCCAATAATGTCACTTTAGGCCTTTACTTTTCTAGTGAAAAATCATGGATTGTATTTAATTGTTATTGTTGTTTTAGTTTCTCTCATTTTGAATGGTCGGAATATATAAACAACATAAATTTTGCCATCTCAGCCACTCTCAAGCATACAATTCAGTGGGATTAATCACATTCACAATATTACTCTAACATCACCATTTATTACCAGAACTTTCACATTACCCCAACAGAAACTCTCTAACCATTACACATTAACTCCCCTTCCCAGCTCTACCTCATCCTTGGTAAACTTTACTCTATTTTCTATCACTATGGTTCTAGTTATTTCCTAAAAATAAGGTCACATGATATTTGTCTTTTTGTGTCTAACTTATTTAACTGAATATGATGTCTTCAAGATTCTGCCGTGTTGAGCATGCATCAGAAATTCATTCCTTTTATGACTGAATAATATTCCAAGGTATATGTAAAACACATTGTGTTTAATTATGCATTCATTGATGGCCATTTGACTGGCTTCCTTCTTTTGGCTATTGTGAATAATGCTGCTATGAAAAGTGGTGTACAGATGTTTGCCTGAATCCCTCGTTTCAATTCTTTGGTGTATTCACCTAGAATTGGGATTGCCTGGTAACAGGTTTAACTTTTTGAGGAACTGCCCAACTGTCTTGCACAGAGATTGAACCATTTTACATTCCACTTAACAAGGTACTAAAGTTCCTATTTCTCTGCATCCTCACTAGCACTTGTTATTTTCTGTTTGCTTATTTTTTTTTTAATACTAATGATTATAATGGGTAATATGGTACTTCATTGTGTTTTTTATTTGCATTTCCCTAATGGCTAATGATTTTGAGCATCTTTACATGTGTTTATTAGCATTTGTGTATCTTCTTTGGGGTAATGTCTACTTAAGTCTCTTGCTCATTTAGTAAATTGATTTGTTTGTCTTTTATTTGTTGTTGAGATATAGGGTTGTTTTTTTAAAAAATATTCTGGATATTAAACCCTTATAAGATATGTGGTTTCCAAATATTTGTTCCCATTTTGGGGTTATCTTTTACTTTCTTGATAATTTCCTTTGATGCACAACACTTTTTAATTTTGATGAAGGCCAACTTATCCATTTTTGTTTTGTTACTCATGCTTATTGTGTATTCTATGATTCCATTACGTATTATAAGGTCTTGAAGATATTTCCCTATGTTTTCCTCTAAGAGTTTTGTAGTTGTAGATCTTATATTTAAGTCATTGATCCATTTTGAGTTAATTTTTGTATAGGCATGAGGTCGAGTCCATTTTCATTCTTTTGCATGTGGATATCCAGTATTCATTGCACCATTTGTTGAAGAGGCTTTTCTTTCTCCATTGAGTGTACTTAGCTTATTTGTTAAAAACTAGTTTGCCATTGATGTTTATACTTATTTCTGTACTCTCAATTTGATCCCATCTAATTGCTTTGGGTAATACTGACATCTTAATGATAATAAATCTTTCAATGTATGAACATCATATATCGTTCCATTTATTTAGATTTTCTTTAATTTCTTTCAGTAATTCTTTGCTATTTTCTGCATACAAGTCCTTTATATCCTTGGTTAAAATTTATTTCTAGATATCTTATTCTTTGGTTACTCTTGTAAATGAAATTGTTGGCTTGATTTCCTTTTCAGAGTGTTTATCAATGGTGTATAAAAACACCACTGATTTTTGAGAATTGATCTAACTTGCTACTTTGCTGAATTTATTTATTAGCTCTAAGAGCTTTCTTGTGGATTCTTTGGGGTTTTCTAAAGAGAAGACTATATCATATATGAAATGGAATACTTTTAGTTCTATCTTTCCAATATGTGTGTTTCTCATTACTTTTATGTCCTTAATTCTTCAGGATAGCACTTCCAGTACAATGTATTATAGCAGTAGTGACCATGCGCATCTTTGTCTTGTTACTGATTTTAGGGGAATAGCTTTCAGTTTTCCTTTGTTGAATATGATGTTCATTGTGAGGCTTTCATATATACACTTAATCATGTTCAGATAGTTTCCTTCTATTCCTATTTTTTCTGAGTTTTATTCAGCACATGGTGCTAAATCTTTCAAATATCTTTTCAGTGTTCAGTAAGATCAGCAAATTTTTCATTTTATTCTGTTAAAATATTATTATATTGATTGTTTTTCTGTGTTAATCCATTGCTACATTCATGGGATAAGTCCCACTTTATCACAGTGTATGATATTTTGGATCTGGAATTGGAAACAGGTTGCAAGTATTTTGTTGAGGATTTTTGCATCTACATTCAGGAGGAATATTGATGTGTAATATTCTTTCTTTGTGATATTGTAATCTTGCTTTGGTAGCAGGGAGATGCTGGCCTCATAGAATTAGTTAGGAAGTGCTCCCTCATCTTCAATGTTTTGGAAGGATTTGAGAAGGATTGGAATTAAGTTTTTTGTTTAGATTTTTATCATGAATTCATATAAAAATCATACTGCCTCGTTGTGTGGGAAATGGATCCAATACGTCTTTTCACATATCACTATACCGTCATTTCACCATCACAAAAGATCTTTCCTTTACCACTGGTTTGAGATATTGTAATTATCATATACTAATTTTCTTATGTGTTTTTAACTTATTTGTGGTTTTTTTATTTTCTTTTTCTCTGAATTAAAAATATTTTACCCTTTCTATTATCTGACACTCCTTATGTATTAATTCAAAACACACTCTGACAAACTACATTCCTCTTTAATTAGAATATTTAATCTTCATTTAGCCAGGCTCAGTGATTCTCAGTGGAGAGAGTACATATATATCAGAATCACTTGTCAGGCTGTTTTTCATCTTATATTTCCCTTTAGGTCCATCCTGAATTTTTGGCATGCCTCCCTAAGATGGGGAATAGTATGAGTACAAAAGTACACACTTACACATAAATATACACACTTCTACTTTCAACTATAATACCATAAACTAGTAACTGTTAATGATAGGAATGTATCATATTTCTCAAGTACATTGGGATAAAAAAGAAAAATGGAGAACTTTTGACTGTTGATTTTTTGATTTACATATTATCATCATCAGTGCACCTAATATTTCTTGAGAGGTAGAAATATGCCACAGAATGTTCTTTGTGATTTATATCTATTTTGTCATTCCCCATAGTAACCATATATGCTAAGTATTATTATCTCCCTTTTAAAGATGTGGAAACTGAAGCTTAGGAAAGTTAAATAATGTGCTCAAAGTCATTACTAGTAAGGAAAAAGTTGAATTGAACCCTGAGTCTTTCTGACTTCAAAGACTGTGTTCTTAAAATCTAACTATGGACAACGACATGGATGGATCCAAATGATTCACTTTGGGTGAACATGTTAAGGGATCTGGATCCCAGTAAATACCTTTTACTGATTATGAGCAGTTGTTGTATATCACAAGATTTCAAGTGCCCACAAGGCAAGTTTAATATTGACAGTCTCCCTATTCCTGTCACTCTAATGCATTCATGGATTATGGATTGATACAGTGATAGAAGATGAACTATAGTAAAATTTTACAATAGAAGGAGTTTTTTTTTAACTTCTTAAAAGTTGGCATATATGTCCTTTTCAATAAGCAAAATTTTGCGCTAGACAGAAAGGACTTGCTTACTTGAAGTTTTTAGACCAAATGAGCCATGTAAAATATTTTAAAATGTTATAAGCCAGGGTGGTCTATCCATTCTAATTCCCTCTGGACCATGCAGGAAGGCAGGGGTGCACAAACACTAATGTATTTATGTCTTTCATTGTGCTGAGAATTAGGTGAGGTAATAATTTGAAAGCACAATATTAACTTTGCATTTGTATTCAAAAATATAAAGTACAGGTTTTTTGAGGATAAATTGAAGCAGTGTATGTGAAAATTCCTTGAATATTCCTAGGTGACATGGAAATGAAAGATACAATTTTTATGAGTCTTACTAAATAATTTACCAAACTTACTATATATTATGTCTTTATCTCAGAATAGTCTTGTAGTTATTGAAGATCTAAAATTTTACTCTAGAATTCACATTCCTTTTTCTCAGCCATCTCATTGCAGCTTTCATGTCTTTGTTCCACAGTGTGTCTATAATTTGGTTCAAGAGAGGGGTGGCCACAGAATAAAATGCAGCAAGAAATTTATCTAATGACTTGATGGGGAATAACCAGGCATAAATGAAGTTACATGGTCCAAAGAACAAAAGAACTACTTCGATGTGAGCAGTCAAAGTTGACAGAGCCTTGGATGATGTGTCTGAAGAGCAATGCTGGATAGTCACTAGGATGATAGTGTAGGAAGTGATTAAGAGCACAAAAGAACACACAGTAAGCACACCACTGTTAACGATGACCATGATTTCAAATCTGTAGGTGTCTGTGCAGGGAAGTTTGATAACCCTAGGTAGGTCACAATAAAAGCTATCCACCTCATTTGGGTAACAGAAGGGTAAGTTCATTGCAAAGGCCAACTGGCTCACTGAAAGGAAGAAACCAATTCCCCATGAAGCAGCTACAATACCAACATATATGCGGCCATGCATAATTGTGGTGTAGTGAAAGGGTTTAGAGATTGCTATGCATCTGTCAAAGGCTATGGCTATGAGAATCACCAACTCACCCCCACCAAAAAGGTGAAGGAGAAATATGTGAGCAAGGCAGCCTTTGGAAGAGATGACTTTGTGCTTCCTGAAAAAGTCAGCTATCATTTTGGGGGCTGTGACTGAAGACAGACACAGATCAATAAGTGAGAGGTTAGCAAGCAGAAAGTACATGGGGGAATGAAGATGTGAGTCAGAAGTCACAGTTATAACAATAAGAAGGTTCCCAAACACAATTCCTACATAGAATACAAAAAAAGAACACAAATAAGAAAATCTTGAGTTCCTGAGAATTGGAGAGACCCAGAAAAATGAACTCAGTCACCATGGAGTGATTTGTTTCACTTACTGACTTATTCCACGAAGTAGCTTCTGCAGTTACCTTGGAAAGGAGAATGAAAAGGAAGTCAGAATTTTTAAGTTTAAATTCAAAGCCTCATTTTGTATCATTTTGTACATACTTACAATGATTTTTTGTGGTTTATTACCTAAAACCTTTGAAAATGCACACAATCTAAACTCACTATTTTATCCAACAGTACTACACCTGCTTATGCCTTACAGTCCTTATTCACATCTCTTTGGTTTCTCTACTCATGCTAGCTTATTCTTAAAAATATGTTTGCGTATGTTACCATTTCTGGCAAATTAAGTCTTCATCATCAATCTACATGTATCTCCTTTCTCTCTGAACTCCAAAACATTTTATAATCTATAATACTTAAATTAGCTCTTAAATATAGAAAAATCGTATTATCTTCTATAAGTCCTTTCCTACCACATAGAGAGGTTATTTAAGTACAAGATGTCATATTTACAAAAGCTTCTTAAAACATGCATTTTTGAAAAATGATCCTTAGTAGTGTAGAATCACAAAGATTTTGTGTATGGTTGCTGGGAACCTCCTCTCCATCAAACTACAATAAATACTCATTTACAGTTTTACTCCCTGAGACAACATAGTGTATGATTTTTCTGTGCCGTCTGTGAATCTTGTACACTTTATTTAATCTCTCTCAGCCTTATTTTTCCATTTTGTAAAATACGAATAATAATTATATATACTCCTAATAGCTATTATTAATTTCAAATGAGGTACTGAATGTAAAACGTCTTAGAGAGTTTTGTATTTACTAAGCGTTCAAGAGCTTTAGCTAATTGTAGTAGTAGGATTTAGCACCTTCTGATTCATAGAGAAAACATGGTTTCCCAACAATCATTTAACATTTTACTTATATGCTAGAAATTATAATCAAAATGAAGTGATTGAATTTGAGTTTTCTGTATTCCTCTATTTTTCTGCCTTTAAAATGCACACATTGGATTGAGTTCTCATAATCTTCATTACTCTAACACTCCATGGGCATTGGCAGAGGGATACAACTCCAAAATAATTTTTTGCCAGAAGCTGTGAGGGAAACATAAAATCTAAGACACAGATCTAGAGATTGAATCTTAGGGAGGGTTGAAGTGTATGAGGACTCTAAAAGGGAAGCTAGGAGTTATAATGCCTTATGCAAAGGATGGGATTTATAATTATTATTTGGTAATATTAAAGTATTGAGGGCAAAAATTAAGCCAAAATAAAATGAGAGATGAAAATTAGAAATAACAAGAAAGAAATAAAGTAACAGAAATGAATATTTAAAAAGTGAGAATGAAAATAAAGGAGTAGGGGAAATAGAGATGGAGTGACAAACAGTGAGGAAAATGCAATAAAGTTTGCATTGGAAAAAGTGTGAAGGTGTTTAATTGCAGATAAAATTGGAAAGGATTCTGGAATGCCTCCTAAGGGATTAATGTTTTATTATGAAGTCAATGAGGAATTATTGAAGAATTATGAGCATTTAAAAAAAAATTAACTGACCTCATAGTAAAGTGGAATAGAGAGAGATTGGAAGTAAGGCCAAGTTATTGTTTTAAGCCTAACAGGAGGAAACAACTGTGATTTGTGCTTTTGTGAGGAAAGAAAGGGGCAAGGGGAGCTTTGTGAAAGCCCAGCAAACATGATTAACATGTGCACTTGTGTGCTAGGTGGCCTGGATTCAAGGTGCAGTTTCATCTGCCATGGCACTGGATGACCTTGGGCAAGTCACCTAACTGTTCTAAGTTTTATTGCCACATCTGGAAAAATGAATAATAATAGCACTACTTCATAGGAGCTTTTTGATGGTCGAATGTGACCATGTATATAAAGTTTCCAGCTCATGGAAAGTGGTAATATAAAATAGTTATTATTAAGGTAGTAATAGGAAAATTGTCAACAGGATGTAGGAGATGAAAAAAGATAATTCCAATTTTTTTATTCTGAGTAATTAGGAGCATTGTGATGGCTTTACCTCTCATAATAATTATAAAAAACACTAGTACAGAAATACATAATACAGAAATCACTTTTAAGAACAGGAACGTATTTAGAAGGAAGTAGAGGATGATGAGAGTTGTCTAGACATAGACAAGTATTTTGGGGCATCCTTGTAAGTTGCTATCTTCTTTGTGAGAGCTTGAAAAGTGCCTGTTTGGCATGGGTTGAAAGAGCAATTTCAGTTGTATATATATATAGAAAATAAGACTACTTTTTCAAGAAGTTTTGCAGTGAGGTGAAGTAGAAATGGAGTGGTATCCTGAATGGAAAGCATGGCCACAAGAATACTTATAGGATGAGGTGTAGGAGTTAATGGGCAAATAAGATATAAAAGTGAGAAGTGGAAATTGGTGGGATAAAGTTCCTGACGATACATGAAAGGATACAGGTTTACACTTGCCAAATTTCTTGCAGGAACAGTATTATTATTTTTTCTCTAGTTTACTCACAGTTATTCCATAGCCCTTGGTGAGAGCATTTTTCTCCTTATTATCCTGAATCTTATTCTTTAGTCTTACCCATTCAAGTCCCACATTATTGTTTTCAAAGTTCTATAGAAATTTAGTGGTTCCAAATTAATAATTAACAAAGAGAAGTCTGATAGTAAAACAAGTCACGGATAGTCATTTAAGTTCCTTGCAGATGAGCAGAGTAATAAATATAATCACATTAATTATTGATAATAAAGAGGATTGGATTCCTCTTGTAAGATAATTTCTGACATGACTGATTGATTGGGATGTTTTTTTAGAATCAAAGTATGCAATTTAGAATTTACTTTAAAGATTTGCATGTGTGAAACCATTTCATTTCACTGAGAAAGGGCATACTTGACTGTCAGGTCACCACAGGCAATATACCAAGGGTGATTGTTTTACCAAGACTTCTGACCTGCAGCAAGAAAGACTTTCTACCATGGTACAAAATAAGAATTCAAGAAGGATATTCCTCAGAAAAGTGAATTTATTTGTCCCATTGAAGTAGTTCTTCAGAATCTTATATGCACTGTTTGTAGCAACTATGGAGAGCCAGTTACAAATGAAGAAGAAAATCCATCCCCATGCACTAGAATAATCTTGAAATTCAGCCATTAGGATGTTATCTTTTTATATTAAATGTTTTATATCTCTATTTAAAGAAAAACACCTTAAGTCTTTGTACATTTCACTGAGATGGAAGTCTGGAGACATGGATTCTAGCACAAATACATTGTGTGATTTTGGGTACGTCATTCAAAATCTTTGGGCCTCAGTTTTCAAGTTTCTAAAATCAGTTCATTGGCTCAAAAGCTCCCAAAATCCCCACAACTCTATGATTTGCATCTTTATGTGAAAGAAATGTCGAAAACTAGGTTTCACTAGGGTTTCAGAATTTAAGGAAGGGATTGGGCAAGAGAACACTAGATTTGGGGGAAGATGTGGAAAAGACCCCACAAATGGAAAGGAAAGAATAGATTATCCCAGAAGATTCAGGAGAAGGGTTTGACAGTTGTTGCCAGTGTAGCATAACAAGGGTTATCTTTGCTAATATTATTCATACTCTTCTAAGTAAACCACCTTCACAGGACCTTCCGTTTTTAACTGAAGATAAACATGCAAATGAATTCTGCAAAATATATTCCTAATAATAGAAGCATCTCATTGTCAACAAAATGCTTCAGTTTGGTTCATTCTGGTTGTATATTTCAGTTTCATCATTCCACCTACCTCTTTCATAACTGGAAATGGCTACAGCAATTTTCAGAGCAAAGAAGAATGCAGATGGCCCTGATAATTGCACTCTCTTGAAGCATAAGTTTTCCAAGAGAATAAAATCTATATGAACTGCTCTTACTAGTATATCACTTGTAAATTATGAGCCCTTTAGGAAAATGATTAGAGACAGCTGAAGAGATCTGGGACTATACAGCCCAAGCTTTGGGTACTGAGCCTAACTTTTATAGTCTCACAGGTTTTCCCTTGGTCGTTAGATGAAACACAAAATCTTGAGTTAAAGGCTATTGCTGCAATTTCTTGGCCATTTGGATATTTTCACTCCCTCACTGAGTCTAAAGGTGACTTTTGAAGAATTATATTAAAATTAGTAAGGTAAAATTTGAAAACTAAATTCCAGATGAGTTAGCAAGGCATTAAATAATAATTCTGTAGATCTTATGAAAAGCTTTACATATTGATGATCAACTTATGGAGAAAATTTAGGAAAAATACCTTGATAAATAAGAAAATCATAGCTCTTATCATTTATCATTTTATTAAGCAGCTTTTATTACCATATAGTAATAAAACTGAGATGACTCACTGCAATTAATATTCCTTAAATCAGTCACAGAAATAGATCCAAATTGTGCTCTTGACCAGTAGGCCTTCCAGGTCTACTGGAAGATAAATCGTCTTTGTCTCAAATACTCTAGATTAATGTCAGGCACATTAAATAAATTTTTGAAATCTGAATGGGGTACCCTTTTTTAAGAAATAAGTCCATTAAAATGCTTTTAGAATTACACATGATTTGCTTAATTTGAGTTAATCATTTCCGAACGCCTCGTTGAGAAAAGCTTCAAGAAATGCTTTGAGGAAGACTACAAAGGAAACAGAATTTTACTGTTCAAAAAAAATGGAACATAGTCAAATTTTGCAAAATGCAAAGTACTAGAGTTTATTGCTAAAATGTTGTACAAAATAAATTGTACTGAAAATAATACTTAAGGCATGTAACATAGTGCTGATCTTCCAGATTATCTAACAGTCCGGATGAGAATTGTTTTTTCTTGGTTTTATTGTCTGTTGGTTTATATAAACCCATATTTTATCCATTGGATTCACATAATTTCCATAAGAAATACTTATCGATTTCCAGAGATGCTAATATAGTCATTTCTGGTGACATACAATTTAGGTTTGTAGATTAAATATAAATTTATAATACTTTATTTTTTATGATTAGCAAGAATTGTTTGCAACACCATATGCAAATGAAATTCTTAGATTCAATGCCTCTATTTCTGCAGACTTCTCAGCCTTTTAAAGATAACAATGAAAATGTAAATATTCCAGTTTTCAAGGTGATCATGGTGATCTTGATTGTCCTTGGAATTCACCTTGTGCTCTTATGAATGAAATTCTTGATGTCATCTCTCTAGAACTTATAACCTGTTGAGTCAGTCTTCTCATGCCACCTTCATATCTTTGTTTCTTAAAGTATAGATGGCAGGATTTAAGACAGAGGTGTCAACAAAGTCCACAGTGGCAAAAAATTTAGCCAATGACTTAGTAGGGAAAGGCCATACATAAAGAAAAATACATGGAGCATAAAACAAAACCACTACAGTGATGTGAGCTGACAAAGTAAAGAATGCTTTCGATAAATCATTTGAAGAATGTTGCCAGACATTAAGATGTATGAAGCAATTAAGAAAGAGAAGGTGCCCATAGATATAAAGCCACTGTTGGCATTGACCACAAATTTTAATCTGTAAGTGTCCATGCATGCAAGTTTCATAACCCTAGGAAAATCACAGTAAAGCCTCCCCACATTATCAGGGCCACAGAAAGGTAAGTTTATAAGAAAAACAAACTGAAACACAGCATGAATCACCCCAGTGATCCAAGCAGCTATTACCAAAAGCTGGTAAATTTTGGGATTCATAATAGTTAGATAATGGAGAGGCTTGCAGATTGCCATGTACCTATCATATGCCATTGCTATGAGCAGTACCATCTCAACTCCTCCCATGACATGGATAAAGAACATCTGTATCATGCAGTTGTGGAAAGAAATAACTTTACATTCATTGAAAAGATCAGAGGGCATCCTAGGAACTGTGGTGAGTGAAAGGTCCAGGTCAATGAAAGATAGGTTGGCCAGCAGAATATTCATGGGGAAATGTGAGGATCAAAAATCACTGTGAACATAATAAAGAGTTTTCCCAGGGTAATTCCCATGAAGCATAAAGAGAAGAAGAATAAAAGGAAAAATTGCATTCCCAAGTATTGTGCAAATCCTACTAATATAAATTCAGTCATAACAGAGCCATTTACTTTGTCCATTGAATCATAAAGAAGGGAAGACTCTGAAGTAACCTAAAAAAAAAAAACAAGAAGAAGAAAGAAGTAATCAACTTAGAGACACTAAAAATAATGTTGTTAATGTTATTAACAAAACTTCTATTTTAATTGATAGGAGACTATTTACAAAATAATACCATCTCAGATGTAAGAGATTAACATACTATGACCAAAGCTATTGCATTAAATGTTCTCAGTGTTCAAATACATGAACAAATCAGGCAACTTAAGAAGTTAGAAAAATATGCACAAAATAAATTCAAGGTATTCAAGTGAAAGAAAAGAAAAAGATAAAAACATAAATAAATGAATATAGAATCATAGAAAATTGGAAGATTTGATAAAAACTTAATAAACAATGTTTTTAAAACAATGAAGATAGACATTTTAAAAACATAATCAAGAAAAAGAGAAAAAGTCTGAAGTGAGAACAGAAATGCTCAGTAACAGTTGAAGCAGCTCTGAAGGCTAGTTCTTACATGTGATTAAAAATTATGTACCCAAACCAACACATTAATCATGCTTGAGTTTGTAATGCTATCAAGAGATAAAAAGTATATCATCATACTCTAATCAAACCAACTAAGAAAAAAACCCAGGACCTAATAAATAAGCAGACAAATGATATGAAAAGACTATTTACACATGTACATAAAATGTGTGTGTGTGTGTGTGTGTGTGTGTGTAACTTCATTAGAAATCAAAGAATCAAAATAAAATATGATGCTATTATTTTCCTATTAAATTAGAAATGTTTAAAATTTATCAAAATTGACACAGTTGCAATGAAATAGGCACAGTTATAAATTGAAAGGGGATATAACTGATTGAAACTTTAAAGAAAACATGAAGTCATTCATCAATAATCTTGAATCTGTATTTTTTGACAGAGTAATACTCCTTGAATTCTATTTATACCAAAATTTAGGATACAAGATGCTCATCATACATCCCTTATAGTAGCAAAACTTGAAACAATAAATTAAGATATTAACTTTAAGTGTTTTATTGTATATGTACATGATGGAATTTAATATAATCATTAAAATAAACTTGTTTGAAAGAGTTTACAATAGCACTGGGAGACTTTCCATTATAATATTAAGTGCTATCAAAGGAAATAAATTGTATATTTCCAAAATTTTAAAGGAGAGTGGTTTCTTTTGATTTTCTTACAGCTTTTTTTTTTTTTTTTTAACTACCCCTAGGCTTTTGATAAAAATCAAGTTGCATGAAGGGAAGGAATGGATCATTTAAAAAGAATGCTTGAAAAGCAAGACTGAAATAATTTTTAGAAGACAAAGCAATTTAGGAAATAAAAGATTCTAATACTTCTCTCATCCAATCAACTATTTTCATAAACTGTCAAATTGATTCATAAATGAGATTATCAAGGGAGTGTTATCGATAGATAAGTAAAGTTTTGATCAAACTTCTTGGACTTTGTATAAATTATAATGAAATTGAAACTTCTTTGGGCATTTCATCCAGGCACCTGACAAAATGTCCCCCTTGCTTCACTTTGACTAGTATTGGCCACTTTGAATGAATTTTGATAATTATGAAATAACTACAAGGGGATGTATATTCTGTTGATCTCATCTAATTCAGAGTGAGCAAGGTTGGTCATGTTGCAGTGGAAAGTATTAAGAATGATGCAATAAATGGTCAAAGAAATAGAGGGCATAGGATGCAATGGGATAAGAAGAGATAATACTTTATGATGAATATAGTGGTTGGAGACAAATACATTTGATTTATTTCTGTTTTCCTCAATTTGCAATTATTTTTGTTGTCTTTCAATCAATTTCCGTATTGTTCCTTACTCACTTCTCTGAAATACTCTTCCTAGTATTTTCTCAGTGAATTAAATACTGTATTTTCACTTTTTTTTTTTTTTACTATTTTTAATACATTCATCTTCCTATCAGTAATTTTTCACTCATATTTAAATCATTCTGGTCACAGGAGCATAGGGACAAAGGAATTGATGCTAGGAGGGGAAGCAGTGTAAAATTAACAGGATCATCCATGACCTAGGGAAAGTTTAATGGCAATATTCTCTACTTTGCAGAGCAGAAGATATTTTAGCGATTTCCTAAGATCAATATCCAATTCAATGTCTTTGAAGAAATAAACTTGAAAATAAAGAATCATGTTGATCGCTTAAGAAAAAATGTTTTACCCTATTAAACAAAGACAAAACATATAAATCAAACACTCCAGGACTGTCATCAAGAAAATGGGTGTTCTAAAAATTTTGCATTTAAATTCTCAATTACTTTGTAAGATTTGGAAATTCCTCTTACTATTAACTTAGTTCTGCTGAAATGGTGTGTTTTAGTTTGCTAAAAGCTGCCAAAAGTTTGCCTAATGATTGTTTTTTAAAGAAGAAAATCCCACACTACATAAACTATTAACCCAAACACTCAAGATACCATTTATAAAGGAAGAGGAGGACAACAGGAGAATAAAAGAGAGACAGGGGAATGAACAAGAGAGATTCCTAAACAACAAGAGGGACATGGGGGGTAAAACGATGACCAAAAACATCATGAGTGGAAATTTGTACATCTTTGCTCAGTTGCCTACCTCAGTTTAAGCCTACACAAATGGATGCATTATGAACACTTGAGAGTATGAACTTTGGTTGGGATTTCACACAGTTTTACATATATTTTGACAGGAAGGATGGGAAAGTAATAGTACAGTTGGAAAACAAATAGTTGCTAGAATGAAGAAGAGTTAAGGGTTCAAGCACATGATTGAATGGATGTGGCAGTAAGGTAGGGATGCAATGGAGTGGGTAGTTGGAGATCACTGGTATGGTTCAGCTAATTGACAGAGGAGTCACCTCCTAAAAAATTAGGAAATAATTTATCAAAACCAAACTTATCACCCCAGGCAATATTTTTCTTATCTTAGTTCCAATTTTTATTCATAAATGTAAAATTAGAGCCCATGAGTGCAGGGACCCTTTCTGCCTTGTTCAGTGCTGTATTGCCTGCATAAAACAGTGTCTGGCACATAGAAGGAGTTTGAGAAATATTTGGTGAATGGATTTTCTAGAGATGGGGACTAAATTGTTCATATAAGAAACAAAATTATGGGCCACATATACATAGAGAAATTGCATTTTATAATACCTTCTCCACAAGCTTTAGAGTTAAGGTGTATCATTATTCAAGAAATCCTGAGAACCTGATAAAGCTTATTGGGAGAAAAAAATCCATGTGTTTGGCTTCTTTGCCTTTTTGGGAAACACTGATGATTTCATGAAGCTCCCAGGAGTTCTTCAGAAAATAACTCCCCAGTAGATTTTGCCATCTTTTCCTATAGGAGAGTTAAAATTTGTCAGTCATTCAAGGCCTGAGGAAGATAGAGCTGCAAATGTGAAATGTATACACATAATTTAAATAAAAGAAAGTATTAAGATCAGAATTACAGGTTTGTATTGAAGTGAGAAAGAATCCTGATATTAACTCATCCCGTCACTACATCCTATTCTATTTAATCCAGTGAGATTAAATGGCTAGCTGGTGAGTTCACAGCAATATAGTCACAAAGACAGAACCAGAAGTCATACCTCTTTTCTTCCAGCCCAGTGGTTTTCTCTATAATACTATATACCAGCTTAATAGAAGATGCCAAGGGAAAAGCCAGAATTATTTATACTTTGATAGAATCACTCTAACCTAATTGGAAATGCCCTCTATTCCCTGAGTTGTTATTTCTTTTATAATAAAATTTGCCTCCCCTCCTTACTTTCTTTCACTGTGCATTCTTCACAGTCCCCCCTTTTTTTAAACAACCTGGCCAATCTTGGTACAGTTCCATTTCAGAATTTATCACCACCAGCTCATCTGTGTCATCCTCTGGCTCAGGACCTTCATTAAGGTCATTTATAACCTGAACACAGCCTCACAGTCTAGGCATTGGCTGGAGCCTTCAAATGTGGAGGAAAGTAATAACCAAGGAGAAAGAACCACAGCAGAATGCTGGAAATTGAAGTTTAAGATTCCCTTCTGGTTAAAACAGTATCAGGTCCTCAAATTGTGTGGGAATGACTGAGATCAAATATCTACTTTGTACAAAGGAAAACGAAGATTAAAACAAGTTGGAAAGCATAAAGATCAGAAATATGTGAAAAATTATCACACTACAGAAAGTAATTGAAAATATCAAAAAGGCGTATGTCATATTAATTACTTCTATAAGTCATATACAATTCAATCAAATTTAGAATAAGAGCGAGATGGTGTGAACAATATTTCAGGAAGGAGAAATTATCTGATATAAATATTTTATGAAAAGGTAGAAATTGGAAAGGAGATGAGAGGGATAGAGAGAGGGCAGCAGCAGTACCTGCCTGTTCAGTCAAAAGATGTATATTTTTAGAAGGTGAAATTCAGAGAGCTTAGGCTTCTTTTCAGTAAGAAAAAGCTCACCCTGCAAGACTGAGCTACATATAAATTTCTTCCTAATGGGAAAGAAAGCAATTGACTGCATAAAAGATGGACTCACTGATGTTGCTGAGATGCCAATACCCAGCCCACTCTTAGTTTCTCTTGGAAGTTGGGTCTTTGAGTCACACTGGTTCCCTAACAGGGAAGTATTAAAAAACAAAACAAAACAACAACAACAAAAAGCAACAACTGGTGATGAAGCATAGGGGAAGAGGAAAGTTTGAAATAATATATTTGTTAGTATAAAATAATCAAATTTAGAGTGGGTGAGCTTGGGGTATGAATTGCTTGGAATTGGTGAGAGGGAGTAAAAATACATTCAGGGTGGACAGACATCCCCTCAATGGATGGTACCAGGAATGGAATTTGAAGAAATAAATTCACGTAAGGACAATGTCTATAATTGTTAAGTTAATCAGAATAAACTGATTTTTCTCCTGTTATCAATTAGAGCAAATGTTTACCTGTTAATATTTACATGTGCTCCCAAACTTTAGAGTGCTGCAATAAAGGTCTCCCTGGAAGGGTTGTGACCTTTATCCTTTCTGAGTAGACTGGGTACAAGTGAAACTTTTTTTTCATTGCATCGCTTTATTCCTATATGTTGGGAAAGTGTATTTGAGAAAATATTTGCACATACAAGTGAAAAAGAAAAACATGTAGGGAGTTTTCTAGAACTTCCTATTATCAGAGCATGTTTACCTGAGAAGGAGATAATAATTTGAAAGAACCTGTGGCAAACCATTGAAACAAGCCTAGTGCATCTTGCTGGGGGAACCCGGCTTTATTATTGATGGATAGATATAGAAAATCTGATCTCTGGTTATCAAGAGTCCTGAAAGTATCAAGGATCTTTCTTTGCTTAGAAATGTATTTAATTTTTACTTGTTCAGTAACAAGAAGAATTGTTTACTCATGAACAGCAGCACCATGAGGAACATTGATTGATCCCAAATTAATTTTTGAAAAGTAATGACAGTCTATAAATTCATAGGAAAGAATATAAACTGAAGAATAATGCAGGCAGAATGTTTAAAAAATAAAAATGTATGGTCAGTTACATGAATCATAGTGTCCATATGATAAGGTAAAAGGACATATTTGCTGAGGAGAAATTTCTCACGTTGGGCCTTTTTGCAATGCAGTGAACAATACACAGCCTCTTAAGTCATTATATCACCCAAAATGCTCCTAACCAGTGTGCTTTTGTTCTCTGTGGGAGACTGTTGTTCCAATAGAACAACATATCATGATGAAGGAGGGAGTATTTAGGCTAGAATAAATTTCTAGGGAGTTGTCCAGCCAGGCACAGTGTGAGTTGTGTTTTGAGGACTATATCTTGGCATGTGGATCATGGGTTTTCTTGGCAGCCAGGAAGGTTCCTGGTCTAGTAGAGGAGCAGAAGTTGTAAACATAGAGTTCACCAAATCTGAGAATACCAGAGAGTCTGATCAAAGTTTTATAGGCTGCTGCAGATGAGATTGGCTCAAGATTTGAATTGGCCTAAGCCTACAAAATGGAGCTCATCAATGGATTTAGCTCAGGGAATTCAGAAGGATAATGGCAGAGGAAATTAATAGAGAATAGAAAAGAAAAAAAGAAAAGAAGCAGCTCTTCAAACACATGCCCATTGGTCAAATGCAAAAAGAAAGTCCAGACATTATCAATAGATAATACATGTTGTAAATTTTTTACTTCATTGGGTTTATTTATTTGTTTACTGACAAATATTTATTGAGCACTTTCTAGACTGTTATTATTGATGTTATAGGAGTAAACATGATAGACAATAGCCCCTGCACTCATGGAACTTACAATGTAATGGAGAAGAAATATATTGACTAAGAAATTTTGAGTGTTAATAATGTTATAAAAAGTGGTAATACGAGGTGCTAATGTAATAGACAATGGAAGCAGCTCTTCTAGAATCAGGTTCAGAGAAGACTTCTCTGACAAAATGATGTTGATACTGAGATCTGAAGAATGAATACATATTAATTGGCAAAGCCTGAAGTACAAATGTTTCCGACAGAATGATTATCAAGTGCAAAGAACCAGAGGTGAAAGAGTTAGAAATTTTCTTTCAGGAAAGAATAAGAAATCCAAATTGGCTGTGGCATTGCAGGAAGAGAACACACTGTTCCCTGAGTCTGGAGAGGAGGATAGGAACCAGGACTTAGATGGTCTGATCAGTAGTTAGCATTTTAATTTAAGGGCAGTGGCAAGCCTGTGAAGGGTATTAAGCAAGAGAATCCCAAGATCAGATTTACATTTTATAAAATCTTTCTTACTGAAGTATAGATAATGGGAATTAAGACCTCTGTGATTTGAAGAGGGATGACCACGTAGGTGACTTAATTGTCTATTCCAAAAATGACATGTGAAGACTTAGACAAGGTTGGGGACATTGGAGAAGAAAATAAGAGGACAGATTCAAGAGGTATTAGAAGTTAGAATCTATAGCACTTGTTGATTTATTGAATATTGGAGATGAGAGAGAGGGAGAAGATAATATGACTCCTAGAGTTTTGGTTGAGCAACTTGCGTATAAATGGTAGTGCCATTTATTTTGACTGGAAACCCTAAGGGGAGGACAGATTTGAGGAGGAGTTCAATTTTAGATTTGTTAAGTGGAAAGTGCCTGTGAGGAATCCAAGTTGGTATGCCGTTGGACATGTGTATCTAGAGCTGAAGAAATTAGTATGAGTTTTGAGAGTCCCTTGCATGTAGATGGTGATAATATCCATGTAAATGGATGATATTAGCTAGGGACAGAATATAGAAAAGAAGCCAAAGATGGAATTCTGAGGAAAACTAGTACTGGTAGTTGGGCAAATGAGGGAGACTCAACAAAGGACACTGGGAAGGAATCACCCAAGAGGAAGGAGGAAAACTAGGAGATTGTGGTGTTTTAGCAGGCTAGTAGAATATTTGAGGGAGGGGATGATTAGGAATGATTAAGAGAAGAAATTCCTGTCCAGATGAATGGCAAGGCAACAGAAAGGAACAGGGTTGATTTATTTACATAGAAGCCAGAGATGTTATTGGAAATGTTCCTGGAGAATTGTAGAACAAAATAAGAAGGGCATTAGTTTCTTTTATTGAACAGCTTTTATTTATAGAGTAGTAGAAAACAAATACATGAAAAAGTTATGTGTAACTTCAATAAAGCTTTCAATTCCAAATGTAGAAATCCCCATTGAAATCGAATCTGTCTCCCTATTTTTGGCTTTACACTTTTCCAAGACTATTAAACACAGCTGCAAAGTTCTAGGAGATCTTTAGGCTGACTAGGAATTCATATTCAAAGGAACCAGCCCTTTAAACACACATCTTTAGGTTATTATTTCACTGTGAAAGAACTGTTTTCCCTAAGCCCTTTTTGAGAAAATAAAAAAGGGCTAATCGAATATTGGAAGGTCTTCAGTATTAGAATAATAGGGAAGCACAGAAACATGGGAAAAACTCTGGTCTGTATCTATCTAAAATATTGCTATTATTAAAGAAATTTACTTTCCACCTGAAATCATTCAAAGCTAAACACAAAACTAAAATAACATCATAAACTGACAAAGCTCAGGGTAAAGGCAAATCTGAGTTCAGATCTTGGCAAAATAACATAATTGGTTTTCATCTATATCTAATATAAACCGAAATTAAAATAGAAACTTTAAAATATACTTTATTTTTTATGATTTATCTAAACTTACATTTTATCTATTGGATCCATAGTTCACTATGAGAAATATTTATCCATCTAATGAGCTATTACCAACTGAAGGTAATTATAAATAGCAGGTCCCAGAAGATGTCACTTTGGAAATGGTATTTGAATATCAGGTTTACTCTGGAAAATCAGCTCAGTTTTCTATTCTCATCTCTCTTCTCAATGGAAGTAGATGAAATCAAACTATTTTCTGTGGTTGGTAATTTGTCTCCCCTGGCACGCTCATTTTTTACAGGTGCACATTTGTTGTGCTATCTCCCCACCTAATTGCTCTTACCAGAGTAATGATGACACCCATATGACTCTCAATGCTATTGCTGAGCCGGAAGCATCTTGTACTCTTGGTCTGCACTATTCATTATGAGATCTCACTAGAACCCACAATCTGTCTGCCCAGTCTTCTCATGGCTACTTTCATGTCTTTGTTCCTTAATGTATATATGACAAGGTTCAAGACAGAAGTGATAGCAAAGTCGACGATAAATAAATATTTATCCAGTGATATTGTAGGGAAAGGTCACACATAGAGAAACATGCATGGCATAAACAAAATCACAACAGTGATGTGAGCTGACAACGTGACAAATGCTTTGGATAAGTCCCCCGATGACCGTTTCCAGACAGTGACCAACATGAAGATATAGGATATACTTAAAGAAAAGAAGGTGGCCATGGATATAAACCCACTGTTAGCAATGATTTTAAACTCTAGTTTGTAAGTGTCTACACATGGAAGTTTCATGACCTATCGCAGATCACAGTAAAAACGGTCTACTTTGTTAGGGCCATAGAAAGGCAAGTTTATGACAAAACAAACTGAGAAACAACATGGATTATCCCTACTATCCAGGCAGCCACTACAAAGGAAATACACATTTGGGGGCTCATGATAGTCAGTTAATAGAGAGGCTTACAGATTGCAGCATACCTGTCATATGCCATGGCAATGAGCAGCACCATCTCAAGTGCCCTCATGAACATGAAATTAAAAAATATGTGTATCATGCACTTTGGAAAAGAAATGATGTTGCATTCAGTGAAAAGGTCAGAGATCTTTTTCGGGATGGTGGTACAGGAAAGACCCAGATGAAGAAGAGAGAGGTTGGCCAGTAGAAAGTACATGGGGGAGTGCAATTGAGGGTCAATAATAACTGTAAGCACAATGCAAAGGTTTCCCAGTATAATCAGCACATAGAACACAGTGAAGAACCAAAAGAGGAAAAGATGAATCTCCTATGAACTTGAAAGTCCAATCAATACAAATTCAGACACCACAGAGTTATTTACTCCATCCATTGACTCAATCAGTAGTGAAGAAGCTCAAGTATCCTGAAGGCAAAAAGTAAGGAAGAATATAGAAATAAGGGCACTAAATGTTGATGTATTGTTTACCCATTAACAATATTGTGGGAAATATGTTGCAAGCACCAAAATGTGAGGTTAGAGAAAGCACAGATAAGGCAGATGAGAGGAAGATAAATGAATAGGAGAAATGAGATAATTTGAAGTTAGATAAGAGAGGCAAGTAAAGAAATCACATGGGAATAACCAGGTAGGGAAGAGGAATTAGAAGGCATAGAGGCTTATATTGGGTAATATTCCCATGACAGTGTACTTTTTTGCATGCTTATTGTTCGGTATCTCTGGCTTCTTCAGTCTTGCCCATATATAATTCAACAAAATATTTTCCATGTCTTATACAGTTGGCTATATTTGGAATGTTCGAACTAGCATTAGTCAGCACATGCTCTTAGTGCACATAATCCCTGATCATTTTTTTACTTCACTTCTATGTAATCTCAGGCATTAATCACGCATAGAATAGTGACACTGAAATGAGGGAAAGAACACTGAATCTTAGAGAGGCAGTAACATATAATGCAAAGGCTTGCTCCGCTGATATTTTGCAACACTTAGGGTTTCGTTCAGTCACTTGTTGGAAACTTACACTGACTTTAAATTAAGTCTCAAAAAGGGTACATTTCAGCACCTTGATAGAACTTTGGTGCTTTTGAGAGCTCTGTTCTAGGCTTAGTAACTTTGGTAATTCAAACATGAAGCTGAGAAATAATGATATTTTTCCTGAAAAAAATATTTAATCATAATACACTAATACCATGTAAAAACTACAGATCCTCAGAGGGTCGTCAAGATAAAGGTCATGCAGATTGGTTTTCAAATATTTGAGTCTTAATGCTGCTAAAATGTTATTTGTCAGCAAGGAAACTTACTATCAAATTTTTTATAGAGAATATCTGTTATCATTACATAGAAGGAGAAAGTTTGAAAAAGTCTATCTATAACATATTTAGTCAGATAAGATTGGCTGAAACAATATATCTAAAGAGAAAATCTAAAAATGAGTGGTGAAATCAGACTTACTATAACTCTACATATTATTATGTTGTGATTGCCATGTTTAAAGAGGGTCCCATCTTTTGCTCATGACATGTCTGGAATTGGTTACTTACCTAGCTAATTCTAAATCTTCAAGTTCATATTGAGAGCAGTGAGAGAAGAGGCTCTTCAATAGGTTGAAAAAAAATAACAGAAATTTAGTGTTTTTGCTTTCTTAGAAAATATTAAAAATCATAAATTCTCCTGGGACTGAGTTCCATAAGACTTGGTTGCTATCCCTGCTGGATATTTTGGCTTTAACACTCTAAGCATGTGAACTCACCTTTTCAAATAGGTAATGCAGAAAATGAGAGAATTCGTGTTTCCTGATTTTACAGTGAATGAAAATTTCCACTCCCATAAGGGGCCAAGAACAACTGTAACCACCCTAAGAATGAAACACAAAGCAGCTCAGCCATTCCAGCCTAATTTCACCTAAGTCCTGTTTACAAATTTACCATATTCATTGATTTTTCTTTTTATCTGTACTTATAACCACCTTAGCTCCCTTGTGAAAAGTGTCCTTTTCAGCGTGATGGACACCAGTTCCATCAAGCCATGTGCCTCTTGATCATTCTCCCATAATTCTGGATTCACACATTGGCCAATGTTATCAAATATTTCATGAACTATGCCAAGCCTAGGAAACTAACCCCATCACTCCTTATATGAAGGTGGGTGATCACTTCCCCTGGTATAATCTTTTAGGAACATGGGTGAAAATGCAATGGGAAAGGCATGGACATATTTTCCTCCCAAAATGGTAAACATAATTTATCACACAAATGATGATGAAAGTGGTGAGAAAGACAAGATTCTTGAAATAGCAGCTCACCAAAGAGAGATATCATAAATATATTCTTTTAGAAATAGCTCCTTCTACAGTCATAATATAATTTAGTGATTAAAAGGGTAAGAATAGTCTCCAAAGGACTGGAATAACAGGAGATAGAAGGAAAGTAAATGAGTGGAAGAGAAAGAGAAAGTGGAAGGGAAAGGTAAGAAGAGAGAGATCGCTGTGGGGTTGCTTAACATTAAGGGCATTGTCTTGACCTACCTGCTCTGTTCTAGGATGTGCAGCACCCTAGATAATTTTGATTTCTCCTTTGTAGTGTAATCATCTCCAAAATGAAAGTATTTAAGTTTATTCCCAATGGGAATACAATTAATTAATTGTACTAGATATTAGTGACCCATTGATGCTTCTGAGATCTCTAATAATCAGACATTTATTGATTTCTCCTGGGAACAAATTCTCTGAATCATATTGTTTTCCCAAGAGAAAAATATCAGAGGAGTTATTTGATGATGAGACACAAAAAAGAAGAAAGGTGTAAGAATATCTCTGAATTGGCAGAGATAACATGCTGGTGGGTGAGAAATAAGTTCCATTTAGGACAGGAAATATGGGAGCACAGACGTACTTAAATTTAGTGAGTTGAGGGAGAGTAAGAAGTCATGCATAATGAATTCAGATGTGTTCATTCTAGGAGCAGAGTGCGGGGTCAATGAACCTTGTACAGCAATCTTTTTTCCAGAAACAAGCAAGAGACTTTATGCAAGAGGAATATTTCCAAAAGCATTCTTGATTTCTTCCCATCTGACTCATTTTATTTATTAATAGAACTTCAGAAATTTACCTTATAACTCTGAAAATGTGTTGTATATTTTAATAAATGATAAAATATGTCTTTGTGTAGTTTTTCTTTCCTTAAAACATATTTAATTCTGACTGAATGGAGAATACGTTGAGGCAGTCTCAGTTTCTCCAAGCTCAAATCCAGTACCAGGAGCTTGACCGATGAGTTCTCCCATCTCTCTACCAGCAAGCTGATGTCTTGATTCTTGCCCTCTCCTTCCCTTGATCTTGTGGCCTCCCCACTCTTTCCTGCCGGCAAGGTCCTGGGACCTCTCTCTGTTCCCCTTGCCCCAAGCACCTCAGATGATAGGAGTCCAGAATAAGAGAACCATTACTCATAAATTGAATAGAAGGTAAATAGCAAACAGAATCCGTTTGAAGCAGTGTAAGTAAACATAGAGTCAGAGAGGAAGAATCATTCATTCATTCATCGGTCCTCATTCAACACTTATTTACAGATGATCTATGTGCCAAGTGCTCTTCTTGGTACTATAAACAATATCTCTGCCTTTGTGGAACTTATATTTTCGGGAGTGGGGGTGGACAGATAATACATAACAGCAGTAAAAATAAGTCATACAGCATTTTAGAAGGTGATAGGTGGTATTGAAAAGAGAAATGAAACAGATTAATTAAATACAGTACATCATGATTTACTTTTCTACATATAACAGCCTTACTCCCCAATGAAATTATGTCAATTAAAATAAAAAAAAAATACACATATGAGTAAAGAGCAAAAGAAAACCCACTTATGAAACCCTAACCCCAAAAATAACATTAAAATTTTGGTGTATAATTTATTTCTATTTGACTAGATTATAAAATGGTACCTTGAGACATTTTTTGTTATCTGAGTATTTTCACTCAGTGACTTATTATGGACTTCTTGTTAACAAATACATTTATATAATATAGGACAAATGATTGTAAATTAAATCACTGCAAACTGTAAGAAGGAAAAGACTGTGTCTGTTGTTTTCATCATTGTATCACCAAAATGGACTACTGCTGTCTTTAAGTAATTTTTGAAATAAAGAACAAAAAGTGGCATTTTATTTCAATTTCCAGTGTTTTAATTACCAGTTTGTGTTTTGGCCATTTGTATTATTTATCTTTTCAACTAGACAGTTTGAAGTGCTGTGTTTATTGATTTAAAAGTTTATAATAGTCTTCACTTTTTATGAGTATCAATGCCTTGATTAATATGAAGAACAAATACTCTTTCCATGTTGCAGTTTGCCTTTGTCTCAGTTTCCAGAATCCTATTACACATACCATAAAATAAATTGGATTAAACAAACAGAATTTATTGGCTTATGGTTTTGTAGTTAAAAGAAGTACAAAATCTAGGCATCAGCATGGTGATGTTTCTTCCAAAGACTGTGGCATTCTACTACTGGCTGCCAGTGATCCTTGGGTTCCTTGGATTTCTCATCACATGGTCCTTTCTATTCCAGTTCCTGCTGACCACTGTCTTCTGGCACCTCCTCTTGACTTTCTCTCTGTATAAGGTCTCCAGTAATAGGATTAAGTCCCATCATGATTTAGCTACACCTTATGTATTAGTCAGCCAAAGGGGTGCTGATGCAAAGTACCAGAAAACTGTTGGCATTTATAAAGGGTATTTATTTGGGGTAGAAGCTTACAGTTACCAGGCCATAAAGTATAAGTTACTTCTCTCACCAAAGTCTGTTGCCATGTGTTGGAGCAAGATGGCTGCCGATATCTGCAAGGGTTCAGCCTCCCTCTTCCTCTTAAGGGTCCCAGCTTCTTCTAATATCAGCTGTAGGCTGGGATAAGTCTCACCTCTCTTCCAGGACTCTTCCTTTCTGGGCTCAGCAACTCTGTTCTCTCTACAAGGTCAGCTGTAGATTATCAGGCTCTCTCTTTTCTATGGAGCCGTCTCTCTTCCTCTGTGTTCTTCTCCTGTGTTACTACTTCCTGGAATTCCAACATCCAAAAGCACTCCCACTAACTCCTCTGCCATGTAGTTTCCTCTGGGAGTCCCCGCTCACCAAAAGTGTGGTGACTCAAAGTCCTACTGACGTTAAGGCCCAATCAAAGCCTTAATCATAATTTCATCAAGTAAAAGTGAAACCTCTGACTCCAGTACAATCTAATATGCCCAGAGGAACAGACCAGTTCATAAACATAATCCAATATCTATTTTTGCAATTCATAAATAATACCAAACTGCTACAACTTAACTAAAAATAAAATCTTCAAAAGTTCTATTTACAATAGCTTCACACCCACAGGAATGGGATTAAGATTAAACACATGTTTTTTTCTGAAGTACATAACTCAATGTGCCACACCTCTACTTTTGCTTTTCACAAATTTAAAGTTAATCTACCAGTCTTCTTTTTTATGATTTCTTCTTTTGTTGCCTTGCATAAAAGTCATACTTTACTCCAAGATTTAATAAAATTCATCCTATATATTTTGTAGTTATTGTATGGTGCAATTCTAAAATATTTTGACTCAATGAATTTATTTTAAATATATATGTATTTTATAGTAGTTTTTTTTGAAGAATCCAGCTTTTTATTAGTTTGTTCAAATGCTTAATTATTTAATTGCAATGGAGGGATTGTTACACTGCTGCTTTGAGAAACCACCTAGGCTAAAATGTACTTTTCTTTCTAGAATTTCATTACTATGCTAATCATTGTACCTTTAGTCTCCATTCAGGATCAGGGGCTTCCTACTTCCACTCCTTCCTAATTGCTAATTGATTAGTTTGTAGACCTGACATTTGACATATTTTTTCTTTTCTATAGCACACAGATTAACTTTTCTATTTTATGTGTTTGAGGAAAGCAAAAGTAGCAACCAATCTCTAACACCTGCCAGTTAATTTAAAAGTTATATATATTTTTTTCATATCAAAATATTGTTTAAACAGGAACACAAAGCATGTTTGCCAAATGCAAAGTTACAATGACCTGGAAGTCTCATCAGTCATCAAGAATTTTATCTTTTGCCACTACTACTAATTCAGTTTACTGGAATATCTGACCATAAGTAAACAGTAGAAAGGTAACCAGAGAGTTGTGCTCTGTTGGGAGTTGTCAAATGACTCTAGTTAATGATATTGTCTTCATAATTATTTTTTATGTGTGGTTTAGCTTTATGATTTCTGTGGAACTGTGTGATTGTCTCTCCGATGGAATATGATTAAGTACACGTGGGTCAGTTTGAGATGTGATGCATAAGAAAGGGCCAGCTTGAGGATGATAACCTGCACAATTGGGGCTCTGTTGTTAAAGTGTGGTATATTCTTTGAACCAAGTGGCATTAAAAGGGGTTGTAATCCAGATAGAACATGGGAGTCTTGGGAACCAAGGGTAGATAAAGGAGTGATTCCTCTGACAATTACAGCCTTTACAAATTTGAGCTTCCTGATCCTACAATTTAAAGCTGGGGTGGAAAAATGCTTTTATTGGATTCACAGTACATGGTCCAATAAAACTACATTTTATTTGTTCCCTGGTCATTTGGACTTCCTCATGTGTATGGATCAGCAGACAAAGAAGGGCATTACTATAATGGCAGGAAAAATTGACCTTAATTATCATTAATAAATAGAATTGCTGCTGCATTTGCATCAACCATTATTGATGATAACTGTAAATGGGTTGCAACTACAACCTGAGAGGAAGTCCGTGATTGTGGCTTCAGAATGCTCAGGAGAATATGTGGATCTGGGAAAGTGAGCTTGGCCAAGAGAAGTGCCGGATAAAGACAAGGGGAATCTAGAAGGAGTTGTAGAGGAGAAAGTTGTAGAAGAGGAAGATGATGAGTATCATTTATGTCCTGGCAAAGAAGTGTAACCACAGGAACTTAGCTTTTCCCATTAACAATCACATTGGTGTTCTTTCTTTTTTGAATTTGCAAAAAGCCACAACTTTGAATGATCAGTGATGGAATGAACTAAAGTGAACCTGTAAGCATGGGAAGATGTGGACTGTATCTGATGTCAATGCTTCATACTTATTTCTCTGTACTTAGTTATTCCCATACAATGTGAATTGTTTTACACTGTAAATGCCTGAGATCCCCTACCTAAGAGCTTTCCTTTGGATATTATATGTGTTCAACCCACTGTGTGGGGAAGGCAGGAAAAGCCATGGACTTAAATTCCTCAATATTTTCCTATGCCTTTAAAGAAATGTCTAGCTTTCAGGCCTTGTAAATGGGACAGCTGTTAATCATAGAATTGATACAGTCTCTTAGAGGGCCACAGCAGCATTGTTCCCATGTTGCTCACAATGGTAGGATGTCAATTGATGCATTCTTTATTGGCAACCTTTCTTCCCTATTTCAATTCTGTAATTCTGAACCATTTTCTTTTACATTTCACTTCCAAAATAAACTTTTTGCACTCAAATTTTGTCTCTGCATCTTTTAGTAAGTAATACATAAAGGCACACATTTACAGGTTATTTTCAGACCTTATATATAGAAGCAGTATTATGATATCAGTGTATTTGCAAAATAATCTAAATATGATGTTTACAATATTATTTGGCAGACAGTGATGCTCTCTGTAAGCATATCAATCCTTACTATGATAATTTATTTTTCCCATAAGGATA
Source organism: Cabassous unicinctus (assembly GCA_029593785.1). Classification (NCBI taxonomy): domain Eukaryota; kingdom Metazoa; phylum Chordata; class Mammalia; order Cingulata; family Chlamyphoridae; genus Cabassous; species Cabassous unicinctus. The sequence continues at coordinate 36,202 of JAQZBX010012978.1, forward strand.
ATGATGATGGTCTCACACTCTACAGATGAAGCAGGAGCAGCATTAAGATGGTAGATGATGAATTTATTCTGGGCATGTTAAGTTAGAGACACCTAAGTGAAGATGGCCTGCATGCAGTTCTAAAGCTCCAAAAAGAAATCTCATCATCAAAATCTAGCAAAAAATTTCTTTTTGCTCCATCTTTTTATGGCTGTCTTTATTTCTTTTTTCCCTAAAGTATAGATGGCAGGATTCAAGACAGGGGTGATAGCAAAATCAACAATGAACATATTTTTATTGATTGATGGTGGAAGAGATGGCCACACATAGAGAAACATACATGGAGGGAAAAAAAAAAAAAAAACACAGTGATGTGAGCTGACAATGTGACAAATGCCTTGGATAAGTATCCTGAAGAACGTTTCTAGACAGTGACCACAATGAAAACATAGGAAAGGATTAGCAGGAAAAAGGTGCCCATGGTCATGAACCCACTATTGGTAGAAACAATAAACTCATACTTAGATCCGTCTGTGCATGCAAGTTTTATGATCTTAGGAAAGTCACAATAGAAGCTGTCTACTTTATTAGGACCACAAAATGCCAAGTTTATAACAAAAGCAAAGTGAGAAATAGCATGGATTACCCCCGTTACCCAGGCAGTGATTACAGATGAAACACATATTTTAGGATCATGATTTTCACATAGTGAAAAGGTTTGCAGATTGTCATGTACCTGTCAAGCGCCATGGCTATGAGTAACACCATCTCCACTCCTCCTATGATATGAATTAAGCATATCTGTGTCATACAACCTTGTAAAGAAACTTTTATACTCATTTAAAAGGTCTGTGATAATTTTGGGGACTGTAGTAGAGGAAAGGCCCACATCAATGAGGGACAGGTTGGCCAGCAGGAACTACATAGGGGAATGTAATTGGGAATCAAAAATTACCAAAGACAAAATGAAAAGGTTTCCCAGGAAGATCCCTAAATAGAGCAAAAAGCATATCAAGATGAGGAAAAGTTTTGTTTTTGAAGAACAAGAAAAGGCCAGCAATACAAACTCAGTGACCACAGAGCCATTTACTCTATCCATTAACTGGGACAAAGGAGCTGATATTCAAGTGACCTGAGGAAAAAAATGAAAAAGAATAAATATCACTGGCACAAAAATAGATTCTCCTATTTTACCTGCTAATTAGTTACACTAAGTATAGTTCTTGGGGTACAATTAATTTATTAGATAGAGAAAAATCAAGGATATGGGAAAAATAAGGTTAGCAATGGCATTATATAGGGTATAGTGGAAGAAAAAAATGTGATGGAAAATTATGTATTGAGAGGCAAACAGGGTAACATAACTTTTCATCCTATAGATAAACTATGTTTTTCTTTTTTTCAAGGGTTTCCGGATCATTTTTTTCCTGACCATTTTCTTAAGATGTCTGTTACCAAATCAATGTAGTCTTTTCTATCACACCATAATTAATACTTTCACACTCGGTTATATATTCTCCTTATTTGCATTTTTCTTAGCCTCTTAATCTCCTATCTCCATGGCACAAAGTAATCACCAGGAAAAAAGTACTTAAAACACATTCCATCTCTCCCACTTTGGACATTGTAAATTTAAATGGAGCTCAGGTACACAGGACCTGTTAATTAAAATATTTGTTTCATGACAAAATGTCATCTTTGGTCCATAACCATTTATATGTATTTTTTTCTTTTTAGAGGATTTATAGATTTACGGAAAGACCTTGCAGAAAATGCATAGATCCCCTATACCTACCCTGCTTTTGGCATTTTGCGTTAGTGATATAACTTTGTTACAATTTATAAGAAATTAGTATTATAATTGTCCAAGTAACTATAGTCCACAGTTATATTAGGGTTCACTAATTGTGCTGTACAGTCCTTTGTTATTTTTTCTTTTTCTAGCATTACATATATCACCTAAAATTTCCCCTTGTAGCCACATTCAGATAAAAAATTCAGTTGTGTAATTAGCAACTATTTTTAATTAATAAGCTACTTAATGACTACTAAGAAATAAAACTTTGGATATCTGTGAGTAAAGATTAGAATATCATAACATTGATAATTAATCAACAATAATAATCCAAGATAACATTTACTGAATGCTTCCTACATGCAGAGCATTGTACTAAGGAATTATCTCTTTTGAATTTTGCCATGACTCTATAAGAGTGGTTTGATTATATTATCTCAATATTACAAGAAACTGCATCTCAGAGAGATATATTGGCAGAACCAGGACTTCTATCTAGGGCCTTAGGACTCCAGAATCCACTAAATACTTTGCTCTGCTCTGCAGTAACAATAATTCTGAGTATACCCTGGATTTCCCCAAGGATCTTGATCCGTAGATGAACCCTTCTCCTGCACCTACAACTTTTCACCCCTAATGGTCTGTTACATATAGAAACATTCCTTTCAAAAATAAAATATCTCTGGAATAGTAAAATCCCCATCTGATTGCTCCTTTTTTTCTCCAATGGCTTCATGAGCAAGTTGATCTTAAGTTTTAAAGCTTCCATTTAAGAAACAAGACAAAACAATCTAGCTTCCACTCCAGAACCCTTTTTAGAAAACTCACCAGGGATAAGTCAAATGATAGACCACCTATAAAAAGTATCATATAAGACAATGACTTGTCAGTCATTATCTACCTGATAACATACCAGACCATTGTTCATATCCTGGTTTGTGAAATTCCCTCTGCCATTAGTTGCTATATTTTTTGCCTACCCAAAAACCTTGTTCATCCCCACAACAGAATATTTATCTATATGATTAGGTATTTGGTAGAGATCTTTTGATTTTTGAGTGTTGTGTGTCTTCCAAGGAAGGTTTTCTTTTCCAGATAAATATGCAAAGTTCCATGTGGAGAAGGCCTTTTCCTAGCCTTTTTCTCTCTTTATCTAATACTAATGTGATACCTAAAGGTGCAGAACCATGGGATTCTAACATTAACATGCTAAATATGATAATGTGAGCAGACAGAATAAATCCTAGGCTTCAAAGGTTTTGTTACATTCCTTAGCTGCTGCCAGCAAATGTTCACCTCCTGACATCTTATAATGTGAAATAAATAAACCCAAATTTGTATAACAGCCTGTGAATAAGGTATTGTATAACTTTCATCTGAATGCTTTTCTAACATGTGTATAAAAGCACTCTGTTAATAGTTTCCCCTACATTTCCAATTTATCCTTCTTTGTGTCTTGAGTATACAAACAGAAATCTCTCATGACTCAAAGTTAAAATGATAATGGATAAATCCATGATTTTATATTCTATCTCAAAATTTCAGAAATGTTGTAATCATTCTCCCAGGTGCCCAGTCCAGGAATCTCTGTGGCATCCTTCACCTTACATCCCCAAATGGACAATGATACCACCTCAATATTTCTCAGTTTAATTTCCTCCTCTCCATTTCCATTGTCATTTTCTTTCTTCAGGTCTATATATTTTATCATATTGATAACTTAAAAGCCTTTTGAATAATTTTTCTGGCCCCAATCTTATCCTTGTTCAGTCCATTCTACACAAAACTTTCAGAAATATCTACCTAAAAATCAAATATGGTCATGGTACCTTCCTGTTAAAACTTATAGTTCAATTAAGAGATTATTTGAAATTTAACAGTATATCACATAAGACCATTCATGAATTGGGCACTACTTCCTAGGTTTTTTTTTTCAGTCTTTTCTACCTTTGCATATGCTTTCACTTGGATTATTTCCACTCATTACAATGTGGAACCATCACTGCTTCTAAGGCCAGATAGCTTTTGGTTTTCATCCCAACTCTGTCACTTAAGAGGCCCATATACTTGGGCAAGCTACCAAATGATGCTGATACTATCTATAAAATGGGAGAAATAGAATCTGCCTGTCCTGATGCTACGAGAACTTGAGGTGACATAGGTAAAACTGTCTGGAACAAATACCACCTACTCTGAAATAGTCATTGAAGACTCTAAAAGGAGTAAATAACCTCTTTCTCTAAACTATTGTTATATCTTTTATATTCTTTATAATAATTATATTATATTGTAATTTTTATGTTAGTTTTCCATTTTAGACTATGATTGCTGAGAAAAGGATCTTCTAGTCACCTTTGTATACCCCAATATTTAGCACAATTTCTGGCACAATTTAGGCACCAATATATGATAGTCTTCACCAACATTTGTAGTAAAAGTTCAAGAAGGCATTTTAAATTGTCAATTCTCTTTAAACTTATGTATAAAAAAA